>JASSUY010048988.1:5909-27929 GCA_032466535.1 Forpus xanthops
CCTTCTTTATGTTCTCCAGGCTACTGCAATCTATATCAGTAGCACCCACATGGATCACTAGAAGTGGGTAATAGTCTATGGGACCGACTAGCGCGGGCAGCTTCTCTGCACCATCCTTGATCCGAGCCCCTGGTAGGCAACACACCTCCTTTGTGCTTGGGTCTTGCTGACAGATGGGCATCTCTGTTCCTTTCAGACTAGAGTGCCCTACTACTACGTCCCACTGCTTTTTCCTGGCAGCACCATAAGTGATCTTTACCAGTGCATCAGCTGGCTGTTCATGGTGTGGCTCCTGGTGGGTGTGTGGTTCCTCATCAGCCCCCTTCAGGACAGCAAAGTGATTCTGGGTAGGAACAACAGATTTAGGAGGAAGCCCCTTGCTTGTAATTGTCCTCTTCCTCCTTTTTTTTTTTTGGGTTTTTTTTTTTTGGTTTTTTTTTCTGGTTTTTTTTTTTTTTTTTTTGTGTCACTGTTTCCCAGCTTCCTGGGTTAGCAGCCTCCTTTCCTGCACGAGTGACAGGAGCTGTTTGAGGCCCCTGCGCAGTCAGGTCCTGGAGCAAGCAGCGCTGGTTCCCCTCAGTTTCTCTCACACCTTTCAGCCTATTGACAGTGTCCCGCAGCTCAGCCCCTGCTGCAGGAGGACCTCCACCATGGAGCACAGAGTGCAGCCCTGCACATTGTGCACCCTCCTCTCAGGAGAGCAGTGCAGGTGCTCTCTACACCCCGAGCTCTGCACCGCAGCCTCCCCTCTCATCAGCTCTATCTGGGTACCTACACTGCCCACCGCCGGGGCAGCCAGAGCACAGCTCCCAGGCCAGACCCTGCTCATACGGCCAGTGCTCACCATCCCGCTCGCCTGCCTGTGCGAACTGATGCGCAAACTGCTTTGAACCCGCCCTGTTTGGCCGCCCTGTTCGCAGCGCCCCTGGT
The DNA here is from genome assembly GCA_032466535.1 of Forpus xanthops. Classification (NCBI taxonomy): domain Eukaryota; kingdom Metazoa; phylum Chordata; class Aves; order Psittaciformes; family Psittacidae; genus Forpus; species Forpus xanthops. The sequence goes on from JASSUY010048988.1 coordinate 6,840, forward strand.
CACTAGCGCTCCTCCATTGTTTTTCATCTTTTCAGGACAGTGTTTAAAGCATTTTATTTTTTAATTTAAAATAAATATATTGCTTTCCTGGCATATGCCTTCAGCTTTAGGTAGCATGCTGTCTTCCTTTCTGTTTCTCATTCATATTTGTTCAAATTTGTATCCTGATTACATACAAAAAGCAAATTCTTCAGCTACTCTATCAATAATTCTCTACCAAAATTATAGTTATCTAGAGGATGCCACAGCAGGAATTTCCTCTTTTGAGTTATGTAAAGCCAAAGGGTGAATCTCCTACTGATTAATTTATATGTAAAGTCTGCTTCAGTTTACATGTTAAGTGATGTTTTAGTACTTAAGGTTAAATTAATACTCATCATGTTTGTGTAACTATTGACAAGTGTTATGACCTCTGGCTTAGTCTTTAAAGAGACGCAGCTGTTTAATCTTCAGCAGTAGATTTAACTTATTTGTAATTAACATTAAGAATGAATTATGAGACACTGGGGAGAAAAGAGCAAATGCCATTAGCCTTCCCAAGTGGATGGAAGAACAAAATATAAGGGTGGGCATCTGACTACATTTTCAAAGAAAATTCTTAATTTAATTTTGTTTGGTTTGGTTTGGGTTTGGGTTTTTTTTTTGTTTGTTTGCTTTTTGTGTTGTTTTTTTTTTTAAAAGCAGCCCAAGTTAAAATTTCTCTCTTATCCAAAGTAATTGGTGAAATCCCTAGTGAAGTGGATAGCAAAAATAGTTATCTCTCATAAGTCTGTGTCAGTTCATACTGACTCAAGACTCAGTTTTGATGTATCTTTTCCAGGTGACTGTGGGGAAGTTCTCTGGATTCATATAGATGAGAGGGAAGAACCACTTCATAATTATGATGAAAGAAAAATAAGCAGTGTGAAATTTGTCATGAGAGTGATTACTCTTGGAAACTTTTTATACATCTGTGAAATTCATATGAATATTCAGTAAATTTGAAGTAAATTTTCCCTTCAGGAACACTATGGCTATTTCTTCCAGAAGGTTATTTGTTATTATAGTTTATGGGGAATTTTTTTCCTTCATGAATCGTAGAATCACCTAGGCTGGAAAAGACCTTTAGGATCACCGTTACCCCAGGACTGCCAAATCCACCACTAAACTGTATCACTAAGGCCCTCATCCACATGGTTTTTGAACACTTCCAGTGATGGTGGTTCCACCACTTCCCTGGGAAACCTGTTCCAATGCCTGATCACCCTTTTGATGAAGAAATTTTTCCAAATATCCAGTCTAAAAGTCCCCTGTTGCAGCCTGAGGCCATTTCTTCTTTTCCTATCACTTGAAAGGGGCCAGCCACCTCCTTTCTCCATCCTCCTTCCAGGTAGAGAGTGATAAGATCCCCCTGAACCTTCTCTTTTCCAGAACAAACAACCCCAGTTCCTTCAGCGTTTCCTCATAAGACTTGTTCTTCAAGTCCTTAGACAGTTTTATTGTCCTTTTTTGGGCCCACTCCAGTAACACAATATCTGTCTTGTAATGAGGGGCTCAAAACTGAACTCAGCATTCAAGGTATGGACTCACCAATTCTGGGTAGTGGAGAAAGTTTATAATTTGTGTAAAACTTTTTCTTCCCTCTCCCTGCCTAGTAACAGTTCTAGTGAAAATAGACTTCATGTTACATACCTCACATTCAAATATAATGTATATATCTTGAGAACACACCACACATTGTGTAAAACAGAAAGTCTTGGAGGTAAAGCAGAATGGCCATGACTCCAATCTTCTGCCATCCACACCCCAAACCCTGGCTTTGCCCCATGCTTAACAGAAAAAACGCAATCCTGGAGGACCTAGCCTGTCATCACCTTTGAAAGAAAACAAACTTTGTGGACACCATTGCCTACAATTACATGGAGGAATAGTTGTAATAGTTATCATTCCATGTATGGAATTCTCATTCCATGTATGGAACAATAATCACAATTTGAGTTTATACTAACCACTTGACCCACGTTTTATAATTAATCCAGTTTTTTTCATCAAAAAGTGCATGCAAGCATTTCTATCCCTATTATTCAAGAATAAAGACACCAGTTATTAAGAGAACAGATCTATCTCAGTACCAGCAGATATCTCTAAATCATTAAATGTATGAAAATATAATGACCTTAACATCACAACCATCATACATTTGAAATTAATTGCTTTCTTAAAGCATCACTATTGTTTTAATAATTTCTTGTAAAGTCATTGATTTTATGTTGCTTCAGGGAAGGTGCAATTCACCACTCTTAATAATTCCGTGATAACATGAAAGGTTCCTTGTTGCACCAATTTATTAACCCATCAAAACACTCTTCCTTTTAAAATCGATAATGAGGATTTTTTATGTTTATCTGGCATCTTTAATTATCATGTGAAGTAAGCTTCATGATGTGAAAATTCTGGAAATCCTATTTTACTTCATTTTCCTGTAAATGTCATGTTTAAGTTAGTCTTAGCACGGTCAGGTGTTGAGGAAATTATTTACTTGATCAGTCTTTATAGTGACTTCTGTAGTAGGATTTTAGTCCATGACTGGATTTGTGTTATTGTACATGGATATTGGTTGAATCAGTGAGCTTATTGTCTTCATTCATTTTCTGATGTGTCTCTGGAAAAAAATCAAAGATTTTTAAGCTTAAAAAGTGGTGAATTAATGGGGGGATTTTTTTTTTTGTTACATTCCTAAGTAGGTAGAGCATACACATAGGAAAGGAAAGGAGGGCTGCCCCTACTGTGATCACTGTAACAGCAACCAAACATAGAATCATAGAATAGTTAGGGTTGGAAAGGAATTTAAGATCATCTAGTTCCAACCCCCCTACCATGGGCAGGAACACCTCACACTAAACCATGTCACCCAAGGCTCTGTCCAACCTGGCCTTGAACACTGCCAGGAATGGAGCACTCACAGCTTCCTTGGGCAACCCATTCCAGTGCCTCACCACCCATATAGTAAAGAATTTCTTCTTTATATCTAACCTAAACTTCCCCTGTTTAAATTGAAACCCATTACCTTTGTCCTATCACTACAGTCCTTAATGAAGAGTCTCTCTCCAGCATCCTTGTAGGCCCCCTTCAGGTACTGGAAGGCTGCTATGAGGTCTCCACGTAGCCTTCTCTTCTCCAGGCTGAACAGCTCCAACTTTCTGAGCCTGTCTTCATATGGGAGGTGCTCCAGTCCCCTGATCATCCTCGTGGCCCTCATCTGCACTTGTTCCAACAGTTCCATGTCCCTTTTTATGTTGAGGACAGCAGTTCTGCACACAATACTCCAAGTGAGGTCTTAAAAAAGCAGAGTAGAAGGGAAGGACCTGGTCCTTCAGCCTGCTGGTCACACTCCTTTTGATGCAGTCCAGGATACAGTTGGCTTTCTTGGCAGCAAGTGCACACTGCCGGCTCATGTTCATTCTCTCATCAACCAACACCTCCAAGTCCTTCTCCTCAGGGCTGCTCTGAATCTCTTCTCTGCCCAACCTGTAATTTTGCCTGGGATTGCTCCAACCCCGGTGGAGGACCTTGTACTTGGCATGGTTAAACTTCATCAGGTTGGCATCAACCCAACTCACAAGCGTGTCAAGGTCCCTCTGGATGGCATTCCTTCCCTCCAATGCATCAACCGAGCCACAGAGCTTAGTGTCATCAGCAAACTTTTTCAGTGTGCAGTCAATACCACTGTCCATGTCACAGACATTGTCTATTTGGACCTGGAAAGTCCTGGCTCATGTGTGCCTGACTGTCTATGACAGCAACTTCTGGGCTCACATGTCCAGATGTCAGCAACTGGGGAGCCTGGGCTCCAGGAGGCAGTTACTGGAGGGATCTATCCTCTACATATGACTGTGTTTTTTCTAGTCAACCTCCATCTGCCCAGCCATAGGAGAGCTGGTTGAGGGTGATGGTGCTATATCTGTGCGACTGCTCTGTGTGTCTGTGACCTGTGTGGTCAGCTCTCTTGTTTGTATATGTGTGTGCTTTTATGTGAATGCTTGCTGGGAATCTTTCTTTAGCCTTACTACTGTCTGTACCTGGGGACATGGAAGAGCTGCAGCATCACATCTCTCTGGCTGTTGAATCCAGCATGAATGACAGATTTCTCCTGACAGCTCCCACTGTTCCACTGTTGAAGAAGCCTGTTCCTGTGATCAGGTTTTATTGTAGATATCTGGAACTGTATCTGTTGCAACTCAATCCTTAATGTTTTTTTACTTTTTTCACCTCCTGACACAAATAATAAACCATTGCAGTTTTCAAGAATGTATCAAGCCTGTTACTCTGGTCAAATTGTTTTTGGCTTTTTTTTTTTTTTTTTTTTACAAAAATTTATTTGCTGTAGAGCTTGCAATACCATTATACACTACAAGAGAAATGCAGTCATGACATTGCATCGTTTCATGTAATCACATAAAAATATTCTGTATTTGCTAGTATCAGAATATAAGTTTTGATAAGTAGTCTGGTTAAAGGCTAATCACAGTAAGTACCATGACTCAGTAAGGATCAGAGTAACAATAACAGGCAGGGATACCAGTGAAAACTGAAAGGAGCACGCTGAATTTGCTCTTCAGTAAAGCTATCAAAGGCAAATGATTTAGACCATTTTAGTTGATGTAAAATGCACAGGGGTAAGTCAACAGTAATATACCTGGAAGTTTATGAAAAGTAAAAGGTTACTGTCTCTCTAAATAGAACTTACAAATAGAAGAGAATTTGTGGATTGTGTAAAACATGTAATGTTTCAAGGGTATTGTTGTTAGGTGTGAAAGTTTACTATGGGACCAAAGGTGGAGAAGGGTCAAGGTAAACCAGTGAATCTGTCTTGAGCAAGTGTGGTGGAAATGGAGAGGCAAGCATGGTAAAAGTGTGTGGCTAAGTGCATGCAGGTTGCTGGTTAATATGCTTACCTGACTGAATTTGACTACACAGTCTATCCAACATTGTTCTTAAATCCTGTTTCTAACCATTCTCTGTGCCAGCTGTTCTGCATTTGGGTGAGTGCCAGCACACTGCGAGACGCACTAGTCCTCAAGTAGGCTAAAGAGGTCTGCGTGCCTGCAACTGCAGGAAGCAGATACCTTGAGGACTCTAGGTCAGCTGCTGGAGGAGCCCCATGGTCTGGAGGCAGCTACTGACCAGACCGGGTATCCATAACAAGCTAATGGAGAGACAGACAACGTACATGTGCATCTGTGTTCCAGACATGGACTTGCTTCTGGTCAGCCAGGGAAGGAGAATGGTCCGGCCATCTGCCATCTGCACTAGTCCTGCTTGTGAGAGCCTTGTGCCTTTCATGGATACTGGTAAAGGCACTGTTCTGCCTCTCCTGATCTGTGTGGCTGGCAGTGTGTGCACATAAACATATGTACATGCATTATATTTATAGTGTGTTCCTGTCTGGGAACACATAGGAAGCTTTTCTACTATCTCCACCTGGAGGCTTGGAACCACTTCAGCCTTGCACCAACTAAGCTGCATGAAAGGAATCCTTGTGGGTCCTTAAGGCCACCAGATTTGGCAAAATCTAATATGCTTTTTTTAAAAGAAAATTAAGTAAATACATTCAAAACAGGATCATTACAAATAGAAACTCCCTTTTAATTTTAAATGGCTAGTTCAGTATGTGTATGTATGTACTATTCATTTATTTTGTTAAACTGAAACATGGTTTAGAATAAACTGCAAAGTTCAGTACAGAGCAGCAAGTACTAATGGATTTTGACTTGCCTTACTGTGTAAATGGATTCTGATTACCTACCTATGCTGATTGCTAAAAAGAGGCTTTTTTGAATAGAAAAGTCATGTAGACTTAATATGGGAAAATAGTACTGCAAAAATTGAGCTTTGCTCACTGGAAAGTATAAAATGAGGATTCCCAGAGAGATAACAAATTACCTGAGAATAATTCAGCTAATCAGTGAGCCATTGAAAGTGCTACTCCATACTTTAGTATTCTTACAGCTTTTGTGCATGTTTATGTATTTTAATTTGAAAAAATACAGATTTTTGCCACCTGGTGTTTTTACATGCTGCTTAGCTGTGGGATATGAATAGACTGCAATTTATGGACTAATAATCTAAATAGTAACATAGCTATTAATCCTGTATTATTGTGAAAAGGAAAGACACGACTTGAATATTCTAAACGTATTCCAGCCTATCTTTCGTACAGGACTGTTAATCTGCATAGAAAAATTATGGTGAATTAGTGCTTGCAAAGGAGGAATTGACTACATGGGGGATGATGCTATTACTTGGTAATAGTGGTCTTTTTAGACTGTCAAGCAAAGACATAGCAAGATCCAACAGCTGGATATTTAAGTCAGTAAAGTCCAAACTAGAAAGATAATGAAAACTGCTGGCAGTGAAGCTGAGTAAACATCGGAATAGATTACTAAGAGGCATGGTAAATTTTCCATTTTGTTGATTTGTGGCTGTTTGTGAGCTCTCCTGCTTGGGAATATCTTCTGATTTGTCTGATACTGAAATTATATTAAGGTGTTTTATACATATGTAGTCTTAAAGTTGAGCTAGTTCAAGAGAAGGAAATATCAACTCCAAGTGATAGCTATCTGTGTCTAAAATGTCTGGACAACTACAAAGATACACAAAAGTTAGCTTAAGAAATTCAGTGGGCTAGTGGGTCAAGATGCAGTAGTATTTACCTCAAGTAAGTTCTCATAGTCCATATGGTGGTAGAGGGGCATATTTTGGTAACAGAATTTAACCAAGAAGAATATGTGATTGGTATATTTATCCCCCACAACTGTTCCTGCCAGAGTAGTGACTTCCATTTCATGGACTAGATGGTGAAAGGACTGCTGCTGCTTGCAATATGATTTTGGTCTTGCTTGTTCCGGAAAAAATTCACTCCCTTGCATCAGTTACGGAATTGTGGGTGTTGCTCAGACAAGCTGAGATGAAACAATATAGTGACATTTATTGAACTGCAATAATTTGTTACACTGGAAAATTGTTTTTGTGGTATCTTATTACCCTTTTTGAGTGATAAGCAGAGGAGGAGGAGAAACTACTGTCAGTATGTTCTGCAGTTGGTCTCTGCTCTGGTCATGGCCAGATACCTATACGTAAAAACAGTCATCAGTGAGGTATGTAGTTCCTTTCAGGAAGAAAATAATTTTCCTTTCTGTTTGTGTATTTAGGATACCTTGGCCAAGTTAAAGGATTGTTTGTTCCAGCATGATTTAGAAGGTACCTGTATATTGGTATAAAATATACAGGCCAATATACTGCTTAATAGAGCAGTTGATTTTACTGTAAATGGTGCAGCTTGCTTTTCAGGAGGATGATGTGATGAATACTTTGCTAAAAGCAGGTATCACTCATGAAGTATAAGACTGAGCAACCTTAGTGTAAAATTTCAATTTTATACTGTGTTTGTACCTGTTCATTGCTGGCATATTAGTTTTTTACTTTTGCAAATGTTTAATATATTTCTTGAGCAATAGTTCACAGGTTTTGAGAGAAAACAAGAAAACCTATGCTGATAAAGTTTCTTTTACTGCAGTTAACAAAAACATAAAATGAGTACAGAGAGGGGAGAGGTGGAGACTGTTAAAATGAAGTGCAAAAATAAGGAATAGAACCAAGTGTAATGCTTGTCAAGAATGAATGACAGAGGAACTGTAATAGGTAGAAAGAGTTCAGTTAAATTACATGCTTGAAAACACATGGCTAATAGATGTGGGAGAGATACATCAGTTACATTAATGTGGATCAATAATTGATCTTCACAAAGAGGAATAAAGGACAGGTGTGTGCCATTAATGAGAAGGAATTAAATACAGTCAAGAAGTCAAAAGCATGAATCATCAAATATGAATAGCGAGGCTAGGTGATGAAATGAATCAGCTTCTAGTCAACACGAAGTTTTGTGGCCTTGCTAATGGTGATTCCTTAGATTTATTAGAAAAGGACAATAACCCTTCTGAAGAAATGTATTGCTTTCATTTGAAAGTAGGAAATTAATAGCTCTTTAAAATTCAAAACAAATTCTTATCTTTGAACCTAAAAGTTACGTGTTATCCACTGCTTAAATACATAAAGAAGACAAATATAGAATACAGTTAGTAAAGAATTCTGGATGATTTTTAATAATGAAGGAAAATGTAATTGCTTTGGTTAAAAAAAAAAGGGAAGTGATGAACTGGGACACTTAAGACTGTCCAGTGCAGGTACTGAAAAATCGTGACAACTTTATTTTATAGTTTTTTCCTCCTGCTGCACAAAATGAAGACTGAAATAGCATAGAACCAAAGAAAGTAAGAGGATCACAGAATAGTTAGGGTTGGAAAGGAACTTAAGATCATCTAATTGCAACCCACCTGCCACGGGCAGGGACACCTCGCACTAAACCATGTCACCCAGGGGTCTGTCCAACCTGGCCTTGAACACCACCAGGAATGGAGCATTCACAATTTCCTTGGGCAGCCCGTTCCAGTGCCTCACCACCCATACAGTAAAGAATTTCTTCCTTATATCTAACCTTAACTTCTCCTAATTAAGTTGAAACCCATTAGCCTTGACCTATCACTACAGTCCTTAATGAAGAGTCTCTCTCCAGCATCCTTGTAGGCCCCCCTTCAGGTACTGGAAGGCTGCTATGAGGTCTCCAGGCAGCCTTTTCTTCTCCAAGTTTCAACAGCCACAACTTTCTGAGCCTGTCTTCATATGGGAGGTGCTCCAGTCCCCTGATCATACTCGTGGCCCTTGTCTGCACTTGTTCCAACAGTTCCATGTCCCTTTTTATGTTGAGGACAGCAGAACTGCACATAATACTCCAAGAGAGGTCTTAGAAGAGCAGAGTAGAGGAAAGGGTCACCTCCTTTTGATGCAGTCCAGGATACGGTTGGCTTTCTGGGCTGCAAGTGCACACTGCCAGCTCATGTTGATTTTCTCGTTGACACACACTCCCAAGTTCTTCTCTGCAGGGCTGCTCTGAATCTCTTCTCTGCCCAACCTGTAGCTGTGCCCGGGATTGCTCCGACCCCGGTGGAGGACCTTGCACTTGGCATGGTTAAACTTCATCAGGTTGGCATCAACCCACCTCATAAGCGTTTCAAGGTCCCAGTGCATGGCATCACTTCCCTCCAATGCATATCAACCAAACCACATAACTTAGTGTCATCAGCAAACTTACTGAGGGTGCACTTATTTTGTCTTATTCCATTCAAGATAAAAAAAGAGGGGGCTAAAACTTACCCGGGTAAGATAAGGATAATGCTTAAACTCAATTTCTCTCTCCCTGTTTTTCTTATTTGAAGATTAGTAAATCACTAGCTTTATCATCTTCAGCTGCCTGCGTTTGCATTTTTTTCAAGCACTGACTGCAAAAAGTTCAGTGCTGAAGAGTAGATCGTATTGCAAGGAAGGTGACAGACGGGAATACCATGCTGCCCCTCTCCACCTGGCTCAAGCTCTTAAATGGTCTTGCTCTTTCTTCTTTCAGACTAGAGTGTCATAGAATCAAATAGTTAACGTTGGAAAGGACCTTAATGACCACCTAGTTCCAGCTCCCTGCCATGGGCAGGGACACCTTCCTCTAGACAAGGTTACTTGAAGTCTCACCCAACTTGGTCTTGAGCTTTTCTAGGGGTGGGGCATCCACAACTTCTCTGGGCAACCTTTTTCAATGTCTCACCACCCTCACAGTAAAAAATTTCCCTACTCAAAATATGAAGCTTGAAGTCCATTTATTGTGCTCTTTCTGTCCTAGCTTCAAGATATAAGATTATACAATAAATATTCCAGTATTCAAGATGGTTATGGAGTATTTTTTAAGTTCAGATATTTGTGAAAATTTTTACATTGATAGGCTCTTGAACCTGAAGATTTCATCTCTTTCTCTCTCCCTCTCTGTGCCTTTTCCAGTTGGCACTGAGAGGAGCTGTCATTAATCAGTTGAGTACAGCGCAAGCGTCACTTGAAAATGCTTCCTACTGTGCCTCACCAATGAGCATAAACACTTCTGTTTAACTGTTTTCATTTATAGAAGTGTGCTTTTTTATGATACGGACACCTGTCCACTAGATGTGGGACTGAGAGCAGCAACTTTTGTGCCTGGAACACAAACTGGGACCTTGTAATGACTGAAATTAACTTCTGAGATGGATTTGAGTCAATGGCTGACAAATGGTGGTCCAAATCCCACGATTAGTAGAGAGGGATTTAAACAAGACTTTAATGAAGATTCTCTTCTGCATTAGCATGCTAGATCTCTATTATAATTTTTGGAGACTGTATCTAAATAGAAGATAAAATATGGATTTAGAGCACTGAGCAAAAAAATAGTGCTTATAGAGAAGAATTTGAAATATATTTTTGTTTTGTGCCAAAGATATACCTAAACATATTTCATATAGAACTTTTAGGATGAACATGAAATAAAAATTTTAATATCTAAAGTGTGTTTAAGAAGCAGCATCATATTTGGTAGGGAGACAGGGTAAGTGAGAAAGGACGGAAGGAACGAAAGAAGGATAGCTTTATATTCAGTGAAAAAAGAATTCTACCCAGATACATTTTTGATTCTGTTGGAAAGCAACTTTTGGCTAGTATCAATAGAAACCAGTAGTTCTTAGATATTAAATAAAATGCTGTCTGAATTATTTCAACAAACCAAGAATTTTTATAGTGATGAAAGATTAATTCATGAAACTTTCTAAAGACGCAAGAAGTAAATGGCAGAAAATTGAAATAAGAGTAAATGGTAGAGGTTATCTAAATATAAGACTTTAATAACAGCAATCATAAAATTCTACAGCTTTTTTTAAAAGAAAGAAAAAAACATCCCCAAAAAACAAACCCTGAAACCTTTCAATAGTTTCAGAATATATCTGGATATAATCAGTGTAATATTTTTCTAGACTTCACATTTTGTGGTAGTTTAACTGGGCATTTTTAAATGGTGTATACCAGATAAATGGACGTATTTCATCTTTGAACTATATCAACTTAAAAATGCAGTAACAATTGATGTGATTATCAACATAATTATTCCGAGGAAAAATTAAAAAGAAAGAAAATATCCTCTAATTTTCCACACTGTTTTAATCTGCTCCAGGTTTGCACATCACCTGAAGACAGACGATGTGCTATCATGTGCTATCAGGTCACACAAGGCAGAAAAAGTCCTGCTTAGAAAGAATTATGTGCATATACACATACATAAATATATATAACATATATATATATGTAACATAAAATCAGATAAGGGATATTTTGTAGAGCTGACTAGGAGCAGAAAGCTGATATTTGTTATGAATGTAAAGTTGCATGAAGAAAAGCACTTCTGAATTATGAGCTTAGAGAAAATCTTGTGAGTGTAGAAGGTTGTATTTCACAAGTGCATGACTGACTGTTCTTTGTGATGAAAGGTATGACAGAGGTGAGCAGCAAAGACATTACACTGCTTTTGCATGCCAGGAGTACCTGAAATGAAGCTGTTCCAGCATTTCTGCATGTTGATTTGTGTATTTTGATTGCTTGCATGCTGAGGGAACTCCCTAATGTGCATATTATGACATGCTGAGTATTCCAGAAGAAGCTTTTCTAAACTCAAGCAGTTGTTCATCACTTTTATTCTTTGGAAGGCAGCCTGGATTAGAAAATGTTGCTGGGACAGAAGGGATGTGGTAAAGTGAAGTTGATTATGAGGGTCAAACAACCCAGTGTTCCTGATAAGCCTTAATAGTGGCTATGCCACATATTTCCTTTGACTATATTTTGGTTTATGCTCCTTATCACCAGATAGTGTGATAGATAACATCAGAAAATTAATTAATGAGAGTGCTTGATGGTGTGACTATGCATGGGAAATATTGGCTCTTTTTCTTAATCATGCATAAGGTTGAGTTGCAATTTGAAGGTTTGGCAAAGTAAGTAATGGAGTCTTCTGGCTGTTTTTTTCCTCCGTGTTTATGTTAGTTATATAAACAAATTATTGTATTAGTTAAGATCAAACTCCAAATACAAGAGTAGTCTCAGCATAGCGTGAATATTGTCTGGCTAAAGAGAAATGCATTATGTTAACACTTTTGTCTTGACCAACACAGGTCCAATTCGAGAATGAAAGCTTAAGTAAAACAAACTTTATTTATATATTTTTTCAGTTTATATTATTCCAATTTTTTAAGTGCTTCTTGAATTTTTATCAGTGTCATGGGTTCAGCTGTAGCAGTCATTTTTCTCCTTCATAGTAGCTGGGGAAGGACCGTGTTTTTGACTTTCAGCCTGGGAACAGCGCTGATAACACCAGTGTTTATAGTTACAGCTTAGAATGTTTTGGTCTGACCAAGGACTTTTTGAGTCTCATGCTCTGCCAGGGAGGAGGGGAAGCCAGGAGTAAGCAGAAACAGGGCATCTGACCCAAACTGATCAAAGAGGTATTTCATACCACAGCACATCATGCCCAGGATGTAGAAAAGGAGAGCAGAGACCCAGAAGGGTGGAGGTACACTGCTTGGTCGGGCTTGGTATATAAGTGGTGAGCAATTGTATTTTTTTCCCTTGTATTTCTCTTGTCATTGTTATTACTGGTGGTAGCAGTAGTGATTTGTGTTATACTTTAGTTACTAAACTTTCTTATCTTAACCTGTGGGAGTTGCATCCTTTTGATTCTCCTTTCCATCCCTCTGGGAGCAGGAGAAAGAAAGAGGGGGAAGGGAGTGAGAGAGAAAACTGCGTGGCTAAGAGGCTTAAACTGCAACAATCAGGTTCCAGCCCTCAGGATAAGAAATTTACATATTTTTTTCTTTTTTTTTTAATGGAACTATAATTTGCTTAAATATTTACTGCTGGATATTATACCAAACATGTTTTGCATTGGTTGACAATCATTATAAAGTCTACTAGTTTAAAAAAAAATATTGGTACTGAAAGGCAATACTTACTGCCTTTTATATGCAATTTGTTTTCTAACTACAAATCTCTGAGGATGCTGGCAGTTAAAATTAGACTAAAAATATTTGGATAGGAACGAATAAATTCTATTTTGGGAAATATTTTCTCTCCTGAAGGATGTAAGTTTCAACTGACTGAGAATTTACAGGTTTCATGCTGAATAAGCCACGTGGAGTCTGCACCACTGAGAGAACAATACCAGAGCTTTTTCCCAAGTTGTCCATGGTTAGTGCTTATCCCAGAGCATGAGGCATTCACATTTTGTTCTTTTCCTTTACTTGAAGGGTTTTGATTTCAGGCACTGTAGTGGATGGGAATATCTGCTTCTGTATATACATGACTTTACCTGATATAAGTACTATCTTATATATAAGATATATAATATCAGTATTAAATGTCGAGTATTTACCATGAGGGTGGTAAGGCACTGGCACAGGTTGCCCAGAGAAGTCGTGGATGCCCTGTCCTTGGCAGTGTTCAAGGCCAGGTTGGATGGGGCTTTGATCAACCTGGTCTAGAAGGAGGTGTTCTTGCCCATGGCAGGGGGATTTGAACTAGGTTACCTTTAAGGCCCCTTCTAATCCAAACCATTCTATGATTCTATGATTCACTGTGCCTGAGAAAATCTGAGCATGACTGGACTACAACATATACTAAGATGACTGTATTTTGCCCTGCATTAGGAAGTTATTTAGGGAAGACCACTGTTTTTCAAAGTGGATTAGACAGACATCTTGAGAATTTCTACTGGTATCTATTGCCATTAGTCTGTAATAATGAATTTATATTATTCCGTTTTGGCAAATTCCATCCCAAATAAGTAATTCTGTTAGATGAACTGTGTTTTATTTCCCATAGAATTGTACTTGCTCCCAGAAGGTGAAAAGGTTTGGGTAGGAGTCTCTGCTGCAGCTACAGTTGTACTCAATACTTAGGCTTGCCAAATTAATGATTTACACATGGCTTATGCTGAAACACCCTGTAGCCTCATGGGCTGGGGATCCTCCAGGAGCATGAAAGATATAGAGTAATAATTATTCTAAGAGTGCAGATAACTGAATCCAAGCTTCTAAAGCTCAGGTTGATAAGCTCAGGTGAACGCCAAATGCCCCAAGTTAGTGGATAAAAAGAACCTGCCTCCTTATCTGATGTCAAAATATCACCTTACTTACTTCTCAGCTATTACATTTTCTCCAAAATGAACTGTCTAAAAGAAGAAAAACAGAAAACCCATCAAACAAACAACAAAAAAAAAAACCCAAAACAAAACAAAATAGTCAACTCTTCCCCCCACCATAACTACTTTTTGTTTAAAACAAAAATGTGTTGAACAGGTAAATACATTTTTTTTTTCCCTTCTCAATTTGTTAGTTGAACTGGTGAAAGGAAAAATCATTTTCTTGTGCAGTGATAAAGGTGAGAATTCCCTTGACCTTTGAGGCATGTATCTCCTATCTATCTATAATAACTGCTTTGATATTTCCTTCCACAGAAATAATAACTGCAAATGCAAAGGTTATACAGTAGCAGCAGTAATCACTATTTCCCTGTGAAAACCTAACAGAGTGGGGAGGAGGAGAATTCTTGTAGCACATACTCTGTCCGTATCTCATGGTTTGAGGCCCTCAAAAAGTTCTCTCACTCACTGTCCCCTTTTTCTTCCCCAGTCCTGGGAGGATGGGGAAGAGAATCGAAAGAATGCAACTCCCACAAGTTGAGATAAGAACAGTTTAGTAACTAAGGTATAACATAAATCACTACTGCTACCACCAATAGTAATAATGACAAGGCAAATACAAGGAAAGAATACAACAGCTCACCCCCTAGCCCGACCAAACAGTGCTCCCCCATCACCTCATACCAGGTCCGACCACACAGTGCACTCCCCCACCCTTCTGTGTCTCTGCTCTCTATTTCTACATCCTGAGCATGATGTGCTGTCGTATGGAATACCTCTTTGGTCAGTTTGGGTCAGGTGTCCTGCCTCTGCTTCCTCCCGGCTTCCCCTCCTCCCTGGCAGAGCATGAGGCTCAGAAAGTCCTTGGCCAGCCTGAACATTCTAAGCCATAACTATAAACATCAGTGTTATCAGCGCTGTTCCCAAGCCAAAAATCAAAACCACAGTGCTGCACCAGCTACTACGAAAATGAAAAAATGACTGCTGCTGCTGAACCCAGGACGGTATCATAGAACATAAATTCCTCCAAAAGCTCCCTGCAAGACTTAGTGATTTACAGGGAAGATCTACGTAGAGCCTTCCTTATGGATGCAGAGATGGGACGAGCCCAGTCAGCCAGTATGCCCTGCAGTGTTCTTGCAGCTTCTGACTCAACAGCTCAGACCGATAATCCTTCCTCCCTGCTGATGAGAGGCTGTACCCAGCCTCATTTCTCTGGCTGTGGCTGGAGTTCAGCTAGGCTGTGTGTCTTCAGGAATGCTTTTTCCTCTAGCACACACTTCACTAAACAACCCTTGTGTGCTTCAAGACACTTTGCAGACCCAATATACTGAGCCGCAAGTTAGACATGATGGCAAAATGCCCTCCAGTTCTAATTCGTGGGCTGCAGCCCTTTCTCAGAACTGGCATAGCCCTCCTGCTTGGAAATGTTAACCCCTCTAGGTTAAGCATATGTTTATTAAAATTCTCAGGAAGCTGTGAGTTGAAGAATGCATTTCTGCCCTCGATTCTGTCTGCCTGTCTTCAGATTTTTGCTTCTGTGCTGCTGCTGTATGTGTTGGTTAGAGGCACTCAGACACTGGGACATCCGTGTTTGAGAGCAAAGTGGGTGTATTGACAGAAGTACCAGGAAGTACTATGCATGCTAAATCCCGAGAGTCTGGAATTAAAACAGAATTGCCACATAACAGCAAATGAGTTGAAATGAATGTGCTTTCCAGAAGGGTGTGCTACTTACAGAGCATGCATAAGGATTTCATTTTAACTTCCTGCACGTCTTATTCCAATATGCCTTTTTGCTTTGTGAAAAGGCAATTAGTTGCAATTGTAAATATTAACTTTGTAGTAGGCATAAATCATAAATTAATGAGTTTAAAAATCTGCATAGTTGTGGAGTTCCGGTTATATTGTTAGCAGTTGATTCCTTTCCCTTTAATATATGACCATCCCCCAGAATTAGACAAAATAAGAAATAAAATAAGGACATATGTAAATCTGGACCTTTCAATCAGAGTTCATAAAAATGAAGCAAAAAGCTTTTGGCACTGACTTTTTAGTGGCAGACTTGCAGGTAGTTGCCAAAATGCAAAGAATGTCAGTGGATAAACATATTTGCAGAGCAATGCATTCAAGCGCACATTTACACATGAAGATGCTATAACTGTCCCTGCAGATATTAGGTAGGTGTAAACAAGTGACAATTTCCACGCACATGAACAGAGAGCATTTACAGGTAGTGGAAGAAGTGTTTATTCTGGAGGCTGCTAGGAAATGTGATCTAGGATATCTCCTTAAGACAGCATCATCTCTAAGTTGATTTTACATCTTCTGTCTCTGTGAGAACTTAGTGAGAATTGACTTACTCCAGGTTTCTGGATCTTTTTGCTTCTGCTTTAGGAGGTTGTATTGAATATTTTTTTTGTTTTCCCTGTTATCCTCTGTATTAAGTACCCTTGAGTGCTGCTGTGTCAACCACAGGAAGAAGGCTCTAACCTCCCCAGCTTTTGAGAAGGCACAAAGCACAAGCAAAGTTTTCATTGATTGCTAGATGAGAAGGCTGATCCCGGAGCCAAAACCAATTCTTTCTCTTGGTTTCAGCTCTTTCATCGCTAATTAATAATCCCATGCACTTCATTTTCCTTACCACTGACTAGTTTTAAAATATGCTGTCATTTAAGGAGATAGCCTGGGTTCCTGGGGAGCTGCTTTCCAAATCTAGCTCTGCTGCAAACTTCTTAGGGCAGGTTGCAGTTGAAATCCTGGTGGAGAAACTGAAAGATTCAAGTTATGTTTTGAGTTTACGATTGCTGCTGCCCTCTGTTTTTGTACAAAAACCAGTTGTACAGTTTTTGTACACTGGCTTGGGCCCAGTACATGCCAGCAGCAGTTTCTCCAAAGTCATCAGGAATTACTGGTTCCCAAGAACTAACATTCAGTCCCTGTTCTGCAGATGCCTTGTACTATATTTTGAAGAGGAACAGGATTGTATAGTATTTGCATACAAAGTGAAAAGGATTAAAACTTGCATTGTGTGTGTTCTATACTGTCCCTACTCAAGATAGATCTTCTGATTTATAAGTGGAGAAACGTGTTTGTTTCTGACGTAACAGCCAGTTCTGAAAATATGATCTGAGAGCCAAGCTGGGCTCTTCTTGGTTCAAGTAGAATGTATTGTTCTGAGACACAATTAGATCTTGATTAACAGTTTTATTGCTGGCGCTTAGGATACAGAGGAATGCAGTTTCTCTTCAGAATGCAAACAAGCGTCCTTCTCTGTTTTATTTTAACAAAAATACTTCATTCGGACTCCTCCAATATTTTTTTACTATTATTATTTTTACTGCATTTCATTTTCAGGCAGCTGTTTTTCGATGTACTTTGCTAGCCCAGCTAGTCTGAGGTATAAAGTGAGCCTCTCTGCAAGCAACTGCTGTTACTGAAGACCTGATCACCTACGGCTTTATTAATGTCAACTGAGATTTATAAGCGCTTAGGGACCTTGTGATCAGATCAGGGATATTTCTTCTTCTATTTTCTACCTGAGGTGGTAAAAGGCTTGACCTGAACAAGCTTTCTCTGTTGTGGTCCTTAATTAGGTAGATATCCTACTGTGGCTACAAGTGGTCTAACCACCAAAGCCTCGGTACCTGGGGCTCAGTTCTAGTACATAGCTGTAGGTTGCAGCTTCCTTCCCTATATAAGGAGCTGCTTGCCTTCTCCCCTCACATAACAACATTCTCACAAGCGAAAATGCTTTTCTCAGTTGCTGGGCCTGCTCATGTTTATGTTACCTGTCTCTTCATATGGGTGCAAAAAGAGGTAATCTGTAATTTGGGTAGACAGTTGCATTCAATCACAGCTGAACTGCAGTTTTGAGAGTTAACACTGCATGAGCTGCTATGAGATTTCATAGATTCTTCAAGCAACTAACTGAATTTTTTAGTTGGTCCATTGTTTTGAAATACTTCTAGGTAAGTTTAGCTTTGTGTGTTGGCACTCTCAAACACAGCACATAGCAGTTTATCCCCCATCAGGAAATGAACGTGTGCCACTGAGGTTGATACACGTATCCAGGGAGGGCTCTTACATGGTTTACTACCAAAATAATGGTCAAAGCCAATATAAATTGGGCTGGTGCAATATATAGGAATAAAAATTGCCCAAGAGAGTTGTATAGGATCACTGTCTTTAGAATGGGGAGAATCCTTTTCATTCTTGCTTTTCTTGGGGAGAAATGCTAAGCTATAGTCACATTTCATGTGTTGAAGGTTCATTTTTCTTCCTGTCCCAGCTATTTCAAACAAGGATTATTTTGAGCAAGCAGACATAAGTGCAAGTGTGGCATACAGGTCTTTAATCATAGAATCATAGAATCATAGAATAGTTAGGGTTGGAAAGGACCTCAAGATCATCTAGTTCCAACCCCCCTGGTCTGGGCAGGGACACCTCCCACTAAATCATGCCACCCAGGGCTATGTCCAGCCCAGCCTTCTGTGAAACTGAGCATGCTATTTTAGCCCAAACAAAACAAGTTCAAATGTGAGTAGTTGTGGGTAACGTATTTCAGTGGTAAAAGTATATTGTCAAATAAACTTCATCACTCAGATCTTCAACAAATATGTTGGGTATTTCTTATTGGTTTATACAAGGATGGCAGGTATATACAAAGCCAATAATCTGTATCTTACCACAACCATGTTTCTTAACTTCTGTGCAGCCAAAAGATAAACTTCATGCCCACATAGATTTTTACACAGTTACACACATATGTAATGACTTTAAAAGGTTTCCCATGGGTTTTGTTTATATTGTCAGTAGTAGCTGACTAAAGCTATGTAAGTGTCTTCTGAGGAGGCTTGTCCTTTATGCACGTATGTATTTGTGCATGCATAACAATATACTTTTGTCTTATTTTATAACCCCTAGGCTATTGATGTTGCTGCATGTTCACATCCATCCTTGGTCTAGAAGCATTAAAAAAAATAGATCCTACTATCATTCTCCAAATTTTTAATAGAAGCATTGAACAGTATTTCTGATGGATGTTATCTTAAAGTGATTTAAAAATTGTGGATTGCATTTCTTAGTAGTACAAAAAATGCAATCAGCTTTCCTGATCCCAAGAAAATCCAGATTCAGTTACCAGATCAGTAGCTGTAACTTCATGTTTTAGTATACCGCATACAGTTTGTCTCAGTAAGAGATGGTTTTGCAGATGGACATGATTAACAATAAAATGTATTGTAATAAGGGAGTGTGCTAAGGTTACATAAGTTCAAAAATGCACAGTAAAATCAGACTGTCATTTGCCCTCTCATGCAGCTAACCCAATAAAAAATGCCTGCTGTGCTGTGTCACATGAGCACCCATCCTCTCAGTTCTCTCCACTTCTCTCCTTTTCTTCAGTCTCCTTCCACTTCCATTCTTTTTCCTCTCATCCCTTGATCACTTCTTCTAGATTAATGTTTGCATTTCCTGTCTTAGCCTCTGCTCTTTTATTTCCACAGAAAAATAGTATATTCCCTCTCTGGGGTTCTCTGAGAAGGGATGTGCAGAAGACAAATGCCTAGTATGATTCACCCCAAAGTGCAATCCATGCCAACTAGGGGAGCAGCGCTGCTGTATGGAGCTCAGAATATGTATATGTTGATGTGATGACAGGCATGAAGGTTGCCCTTTGTATTTCCTCTAGGAACTGTCCAGACAGAATATGAATCAGTGCAGATGACAGGCTCAGCTAATGATAAATTGCACTTTTTGGTTCCCACTGAAGTTGTAAGAAAAAAAAACTTTTCTCTCACAACAGCAAAAAGGTAGGCATGAAGACTGGAGCTAAGGAAGATCTCCTTTGCCTGTGCTAGTAGCAGCAGTTCCCTTACCCTTTATTCAGGGTAGCTCCTGAGAACAAGAGTATATGTGTACTGCATACAGTGTATTGCATTATAGTAAGCCTGAAAAAGCCTTTTTGAGTTGGTTGCACTAGTCAAGGACATAAAAGTCTGTATGAAGCTGCTCAATGCAGGTTGTACTTAACAGAAAGGATCAGTCCACTGAGGAAATGGAAGGTACAAGAAATACATTTACATTGCTTCTCCCAGGTTGCTTCAAGTGTGATTATCTGACTGTCCTCTGTCTTGTTAACGATCTACAATAACAACTGTACAGAATAAAAAGGTAAGCTAGATTTCTCATTCAGGGAAGCATGACTAGGATAAACACCACAGATTCTCCCTGGAGCTGTTGAGCTTTGTTTCTAAAATCACAACTGTCAGCAGGTGGGCATGTAGGGAAATAACTTTCCACCATTGTTATCTATGCATGAATTAAGGAAGACAAAGGATTATGTAAAACTAGAAAGTGATAGGGCAGGTTGCAAGCAGTCAAAAGTCATAGAATCATAGAATAGTTCCAACCCCCCTGCCATGGGCAGGGACACCTCCCACTAAACCATGCCACCCACGGTTCTGTCCAACCCAGCCTTGAACACTACCAGGGATAGGGGATTCACAACTTCCCTGGGCAACCCATTCCAGTGCCTCACCACCCTTACAGTAAAGAATTTCTTCATCAGATCTAGTCTAAACTTCCCCTGTTTAAGTTTGAACCTGTTACCCCTTATCCTCTCACTATAGTCCCTCATGAAGAGTCCCTCCCAGCATCCCTATAGGCCCCCTTCAGATACTGGAAGGCTGCTATGATGTATCCACGCAGCCTTCTCTTCTCCAGGCTGAACAACCCCAACTTTCTCATGCTATCTTCACAGGGGAGGTACTCCAGTCCCCTGATCATCCTCGTGGCCTTCCTCTGCACTTGTTCCAACAGTTCCATGTCCTTTGTATGTTAAGGACACCAGAACTGCACACAATACTCCAAGTGAGGTCTCACGAAAGCAGAGTAGAGGGGCAGGATCACCTCCCTCATTCTGCTGGTCACACTCCTTTTGATGCAGCCCAGGATACATTTGG
>JASSUY010048993.1:0-18557 GCA_032466535.1 Forpus xanthops
CTTATCTCAACCTGTGGGAGTTACATTCTTTTGATTCTCCTTCCCATTTCCCCGGGACTGGGGAAGAAAGAGGGGGGCGTGAGCAGAACTGTTTGAGGGGCCTCAAACCACAAGGCCAGGTTGCACAGAGCCTTGGGCAGCATGGTCTAGTGTAAGGTGTCCCTGCACATGGCAGGGGGGTTGGCACTGGATAATCTTAAGGTCCTTTCCAACCCAAACTATTCTTTGATTCTATAAATATTCACCTTGCCTAATAGACAGAGCAGAGCCTAAGCATAAGATATTGATAGCAGGTGATCAGGTTACTGCACACAGGCAGAGCTTCCAAAAGCATCCTGAGGTATGCTCAGACACAGGCAGCTTAGTTTGGCTCACAGATTAACACCACATTATGTAAATAACTCAAATAAGTGACACAAAAACCAGGAGGGAAGTCTGTAAATCTGCATCAAAGGAAAGTCCTAAGCTAAGATGAAACGTTTATGATCATGTTTTTTATAGTAGAGCCTACTGAGGGTCTCTGTCTGGCTCTACAGGAGCAATGACATTTAAAGCAAAAGGAGTAAAATGCTGTTATAGCCTTCAGAAGATAGGGAAACTGGTCTCAAACTCCTGAGTAAAAATCCCGTGACGTTTCCCAGTTACTAGATGTATTAAAAAATATTCTGGCTAAGGTATGGTCTCTGCATTTTCCCTTACCTTTAGTTCCTTATAAGCAAGATCACTATTCATGACATTAAACTGTTGGATGTCCTTTTTTTTTAGCCTCTGATCTAATTCACATAGAAGAATGGATTCATTTTCTATTGGCAAAACAATTTCCAATGCAGTCCTTAATGAGTTTGCTCTACAAGGAAGGTAACAAAACATGAAATGTGAAACAAGCAAGAAAAGAGACAACATTTTACAGCACAAAAAGCCACAAAGATAATGTAATTGACTAACAGATCTGACCCTCCTCCTGAGGTCAAAGGAGTTTTTCTATTGATTTATAAGAAAAGCAGCATGAATCCCAGTGAATTTAACCAAAAGGTTAAAGGAACTAACAATAAACATGGGAATACTACACAGTCATGTTATGAAGATCTGGCACTGTGCTTATTGGAGAGATTCACACTATCTGCAGTGTGTATGAAGCAAGGATAATTAAGAAAAGCTTAATCTTATGAATTACTTTTTCTAAAGGTTAAAAACATGCAGGTATTTTCTGTAATGACACTATTCCCTTTACAATACACACATTAGTTACAATGAACTGTTTCTTAGCTAATATAATGAAATGCTATTCTATACCTGGTACTTATAATATCCTGAAGCTCCTTCCATTCTCCTTTCAGTTTGCCTGTTTTCTCAGAGATAGCAGCCTGCTGCGCTTCAACCACAAGATTTTCTAAGGTAGATGAGATGTTTTCCAATTGTGTCCAAGCAGAACTGGTTTCACTTTCTATCACCTGAAAGATATACAGCACTACCTGTGTTTATATCATACTGTATTTCTCAGTGGACCAGGCAGTTCATAAAATTACAGTCAGAAGAGTCTACAGAAAAAGTGAAAACATCACCCAAAAGTAGGAGTTACCTATTGCTTTTTTTTTTCATTAAGACTCTATTTTTAGCTACATGCAAATCCCTACCAACTTTTATGATGAAAATTCCCGGGTCAGACATATACCTTGGCTACATTTTACAGAAGGTTCAATAAATATGGCTCAATCATTTTTACTACAAGAATGAATGGAAAATACCTCAACTTAGCTCCGTTTGAAAGAACAAAAAACAAACATACAACTGAACCAAGTTCTGAGATGCTAGATGAGCTTTGTATGCTTTTCAAACAAAGACTTGAAAAGTAGCAGCAATAAATTTCTCAACATCAATTACGGGTATTTTATCATCCCCTTAGGTTCTCACAAACATAATCATGTTATAATTTCTGGAACAGTTTCATTCTGCACATAAACCACTGCCATTTGACAGTTCAGTGTTGACTCCTTCAGCCCTTACCATGGTCCATCTTTTACCACTCCTGCTGAAAGAAAAAGCTGCTTTCTGTAGCTATTTTTTTGCATTAGATCTACTTCAGCCTGCAGAACACAAACTCAGGCACCCCAGTTTCTTCCAGCAACACTTGTAAAACTCCAGTGCTAAGTAAGAATGCAGTTCTCCTGAATGCTAAACCTTTGTTTTCCCCCCTATGTCTAATAAATCTGGTTGTAAGAATGATCCTTTTTCCTCAATACACATAATGGAGAGGTGAGAAAACAGCAATTTAGGCACCAAGTATATTTGTGAAAGACGAATACTTACCTGTAGTTCCATCAACTTATTCTGGAGGCATGAAGTGCCTTTTATTTCATCAGTAAAGCCAGATGCTACTTTGTCTCTGCTGACTCGTAAAAGTTCCTCCATGTTCCTTATCTGTGTATTATAGCTAAAGAAAGAGGCAGTCACTTGCAGAAACAATATTACTTGTAATTTAATGGAACACGGCAGGATATGGGACTTGCTGACCATAAGCTTACCATATAAAATACTGCAAATTCTTATTTTTATCTAAATCCCAAATGAATGGGCATAGATAAGAAGCATATAAAACAGCTGAGAAATTGCTCATCTGGTTAATGTTCAAGTATGAATGCCTGTCTGCACACTCTACATTTAGTTTTATGACTGCAAAAATGACATATCTTTAAAATTTTGCAATATTTGAAGTTATTAGTAAGGGAAGTACAGATTTTTCTGGCCCAAGAAAAAAAATGGAAGAAGTTTTATAACTTTAAGCATTCTTGTTAGAAAATCCTAATGATTGAAACATTTAGCTACTATAGTGCTTTCTTATTACACAGCAGCACTCAGTAAACTATTGAACAGAGCTCTGCATAGCAAAAGTGCACCCTATGCTTAGTACATTCAGTTAATTTATGAATGTCTAGCACAATATGATCTTTTAATATACATGCATTTTATATGTATTTTATTCTTAAAAAAAATACCTTTCTAATAAAGCTGATATGGACAAATCGCTGCCTTCCTCAAATATCTTTGCACAGCTTTCTCCATTGTGATGTTTCACATCTGGTTCCAAAACTGTATCTGCAACAGGTCTTGAGGACTAAGTAAAAATAAAAAGGTGACAGTGACCTCTGCATCACGTGTCAATAATGAAGATCAACAAACATAGAAGACCAATTGCTCATGTGTCCCACAGGAGAAGAGAGATACCATTCATGAATACAAGTTATTTTTAAACTCTATTATCATGAAAGAGCAAATTTTTGAACACTTGCAGCCGGGTCATTCATTCCTTCCACAGATAGTGGGTCCTTGTCAAGCACAATCTCCCTGCGCAAGCTTTTGCTGCAGTTCCATGGACATTCGTGGGCAAACCACAACTGTCTTTTGCAGCTTTTGTCAGGCTCCTTATACCTAATGCTTTTGCATGTCACTTGCCTGTATTCCAGCATACTTTCTACTACTCAGTTTCAAGCCAGCTGATGTTATACAATTCTTACTTTTGATTACCCAGAACAGATTTTATCATTGTATCAGGGACAATATTAGCAGCCTTAGAAGAGATGTTTCTTTAATTGCCAATTCCTACATATTTTCAAACTTCACATAAATGCAGTGAGCCCCTTCCTATAAATCACCATTCAGGAGGCTGTCTGATGAGCTGCCTTCAGCCTTACTTGCATTAATGTTTACCCTAAATGAGACATCTCCTGCGGCATCGAGATGGTGAAGTGCAGCATATTCTCTCTCTGAAGTTATTTCTAAGAAAATAACATGTGTTCTGTTTCTCCCTGTATTTTTCTAAAGCAAATACTTCCAACTCCTCACAATTTTTAATCTCTCAGTCCTCTGAAAACTGATCAGATTACTGGGACACTACTGAGGATTTGCACTTAAACACAGCTTCACACATGATTCTTGCAGCTGAAAACCACTCCTTAGAAAAACAAAATGCAAAGCTGGAGACATCTCAGACGCTTAGTTCTGTTCCTTTTATGTTACTTTTTAGTATTTATTTATTCTACATTCCCAAGCACAATGGGTTTTTGACATCTGACCAGAGGCCTGAGGTCCTACCATAATAAGAATACTAAGAGAAATAATCAGTTTTCCTTTTGGCAATGACCTCCCCTAGACAGAGAACTGTTTTCTACAGTAAGTACAGACTTCTTACCTCCTGTACTGAAACAATATCTATTTGTTCAGAAGAACCGGGCTTTTCTCCATTCTCAGAAGCAATAATGGAGCTCCTATGGTTTAAAAGAAATTTCAGCTGAAGAACAAAACATGAAATACAAGGGGAAAAAGAAATCCTGGCTAATGATTAAAAAATAGTGCATCTGTGATAAAAGGTACTCAAATATTGTACTTGCTAGTTTATGAATCATAATATTAAATGTTTAAATGTACAATTGTCCACAGTAATATACTGGGCAGTACATTTACAGTATCATAGAATCTACTTCAATGAAGCTACAACACATCAGGCACTGATTCACTGACCCTTTCTTGGATGACTGTCGTTTTCCAGCTCGAGACAGCAGAGCCGTGTGAGTATCTGCCACAATTTGTTGAATCTTTTCTAGCTTTTGTTCATAGTCTGCAGTCAGAGTCTGTATCCCTGGAACAGCTTCTTCTAATAGTCTTCCCAATATTTTAAGGTCTTCTAATGACTTGCTAAGTTCCTCCAGGCTGCCTTCATGTGAAAAAAAGGCCTAAACAAAGTAATAGAATAATCTCATGTGAAGTCACGCAGATATGCTATTATTCTCATACATTTTTTTTCTATTTCCATTGTCTGCTTGGATAAGTGCACTTAAAGCGTAAGCCGTCAAACCAGGAAAGAAACACTTATTTTCCCTCAATTCTTTTTCAAATAGAGCCAGGAACGACATTAGGATTTCTGGCAACATGCTCCCCAGCTGCATTCACAAGACTATACTGACTCTTGCTCAATCTTAAAATTCATTATGTTACTACTATTTTAGCTACTTTAGAGGTCCCAGAATCTCTTCACGCTGACATCTCCCATTGACAACAGAAGTAGAATTGGAAAAACCTATTTTAAATATCTCCTATCAATACTTATACTTCCCATGGTGAAATCAAGATATACTAAACATCTAAGAAAAATTTGAGCAGAAGAATGCACCCGAAAACACCTATTTCTCTTTACTCTCACATACAT
The DNA here is from genome assembly GCA_032466535.1 of Forpus xanthops. NCBI lineage: Eukaryota > Metazoa > Chordata > Aves > Psittaciformes > Psittacidae > Forpus > Forpus xanthops. The sequence continues at coordinate 5,201 of JASSUY010048993.1, forward strand.
AATATTTGCTGATCAGGAATCCATGAGAAGATAAGACTAAAACTCCACTGAAATAAGTAAAGACCAGAATTTCACCTGCAGAGTAATTTCTTACCCTTGTAGTAGTAAACAGGCCAGATCAATGCATCTCAAAGAGCAAGATGAAGTAAAATACTAGAAGCAATGAAGTGTGAAACCCATTGCTTATACAATATGTAAGATTCACCGTAACTCTGGCAAAAGAAACATAAAGTTCTGATGTCTAACTCTGTGGCTAATATATATATAGAACGAACACAGAGATAAAGGGCAGCTATTGCAATGTGAGAAGATACTCTCACTTGAAGGCACCTAATACCATTTGTGCAACTGTAACAAATCAGGGGACTGGTAGAACAGGTAATCATTCATATCTTTATACTCTGCACAGGTACATCTGTTTTAATGTTTCAAGGCTGTCACAAAAAAAGGAATGGAAAAAGATACCATCCATGCAACAATTCTGAACGTCTGCAAGGAAGCCAACGTCTGCAGTCAAAACAGGTAAAGGAACAATTTGGGTGGCCTCTTTGTTATATGTTTACGTAACAAGCATAACAAGGGCCATGTTCCACAAATCACATGCATCAATACCATTCCTAAAAAGGGGCAAGGACAGACAAAGCATTCACAAACAAAGGTAGGGGGTCAGAAAGGGAGTGTGCCAGGTACCTCATGCTCCTTGACGAGCCCTTTGGTTTTATCCATACTTAGGAGTTTCTTCTCTTTGCCTAATTGCTTATTGATTTTTTTTAAAGTTGCGTTAAATTTCTTTTTTTCCCTTTCTACTATGAGCTGGAGGCAGGATATAATTTCATGGTGAATTGCCTGCAAAAATCAAACACATTGCCCCTGTGAGGTGGTGAGACACTATTACTAGGTAAAAAACACAGAACACATTGTGACAAAAAAACATGTTTTTCAAAGGTGCCAGGCCTAATGAGAACAGACAGTGGATCTTCCTTCCTTTATTACCTCACCTCCCATCTTTTACAAACATCTTTACTCTTTTCTTCCACTACCAGCTTTTCACAATCTGATGAAATATTCTTCAGTTGTTCAGCTGTTTTCAAAAATTTGTCAAGAGCTTTATTGTCCAGACCATTAAAAAATTCCTGCAAGAAAAGCATCACAATGAAAACAAAACAGAACTGATTGTAGCTTATTTACCTAATAAAATTACATCAGTAGTACACAAAAAACCATCCGTAAAACATGCATACATTTCATGAATGGCTATGGTAGCCCTTGCATGAGTGGGTACAAGAGGATTCTGCAGGCAGTTATCGGGGAATGCTTTTTGGAGAAGAAAGCACGTGATTTTCTTGTAATTCATCTTTTAGGGGTAATTTGGTACTAAAAAAAGATTAATGTCCCTGAACTCTGCTTCATTTCTAGGGAATATACATGGCCATGTACTCTGCTTGTCAGAGAGAGGGTGACAGGCCTGCATCAGTGCAGTGGGGTTCTAGAGACAGCCTGGAGTGAGACCCTGCACTGCTCCCAGCACATGACTGCCCAGGCCTCACTGTGCAAGATGAGGCAATACAAATCTGCACACTTCCATTTTTGATTTCTCACTAAGGACCTCCCCCTCAAGAGATCCAGATTCTGAGACTGGACACTTTCTTTTTACTAGTTTGACACTGGGATAAGAAGAAGATTCAGTATTTATAAAAACACTTTAAAAAACCTGTCCAGGAATTCAGGCATGGTATTCTTGATGGGAATCTTAATTATTAATCGAGCAATGAAAAAGGCTGTAGTTCAGAAAATAAGTAGTTCTGATGGGGTGATGGAGTAATTTAAGACAGGGTCCTGAACTAACAGCCATACAGACTGGCATTTCGACATTTCTACATAATCACAGAATCACTAAGGTTTGGGCTGGAAAGGATCTTAAGATCATCTTGTTCCAACACCCTCTGACATGGGCAGGGACATCTTTCACTAGTCCAGGTTGCCCAAAGCCTCATCCAACCTGGGCTTGAACACTGCCAGCGATGGGGCAGCCCAGATTTCCCTGGGCAACATGTTCCAGTGTCTCAACACCCTCACAGAAAATAATTTCTTCCTTATATCTTCATCTATATCTAACCTCTTTCAGCTTAAAGCCATCATCCCTTGTCTTATGAATACACACTCTTGAGTAAAGTTCCTCTCCAAACTGCCTGCCAAGATAATATATGCTAACAGTGTTAAATCAAAAAGCTGAGAAAAGCATTAATAAGTAATTGGAAAAAAGCAGATACATTTCTCGTTGTGGTACCTCAGCCTTTTAGAGACTAAACAGCACTAAGAAATACTCAGATTCATCTATCTAGAAAACAACCCCACCTCGTATCTTGAAACAGATTCTTCAGGACTGAGCTTTTGACTGACAAGTTGTGCAGCCTTTGAAATGGAGGCCTCTAGTTCTTTTTGGGATTCTTCAAAATTGAGCAAAGCCTCCTCTGCAGGTCTCTTCTCAGATTTAGACAAGATGTTGTTCATGTCACCCATGACAGCCTTGGAAGAAAGAGACTTTTCAGAACATGCCTGAGTGTCAGTAATTACATAAAGTTATTGCTTCATAACATCACTCAAGTTTTTTTGGTTGAGATACTCATCTTTGCAGTGCTCTTCGTTTTGCCCCAGCAAGAGGCTGGGAGACCAATTCCAACAGTATAAAGCCTTTTCTATTTCACATGACTGACAAGGAGTCTTCAGAATAACATAACGCTAAAATCAGAGATGAGATGTCTATGTATATAAAGTACAGTAACAATAAAAAAAGTTGTACCTCTATTTTGTCTTTGGCTTCTTTAATTCGTGCCTGCAGCCCACCATAAGAATGCTGTTGGGACAACTGACTTGAAACATTTTGCGACAGGGATTGCAATCTCTCTTCTGCTGCCACAACTTGTTCTTGGCATGAGGTTCCCCTTGCAGTCAAGCTCTGGTTGAATGAAAAACAGTAGAAGCCTCAATGGCATTTATGTCATTTTGTTTAAAGGATGAATGAAAATGCCAGTCTTGATCATGGATGATCAATATTTGGTCAAATAAAAATCTTGTATTCAATTGCAGCGAGTGTATTGTACTGTAAGATTTCAGTGTAAAGAAAGACATTTGCTGCCATCCACAGGGGATTCTGTTTGCTGAAACAGTCTGTCAGTGTGATCTCTCTCATGTAATTGGCTCTGAGGCAAAGACAAGTATTTTTTAAATATGCGCTCCCATCCAAATAGCTTTCCAAATGAATGTACAAACCACACATTTGGATATGCATTGTCTGATCATGAAGTCATCCAAAAGTAAGCAACTATTAAGGCTCTGATTTTCTTGTGGCATTCAGTACTAAAAAGCAGAAAGCAGCTGAATACTTTGCATGCAAAAGTCATGTGAAGTATTTGAATATCATGAAATGTCGTTCCGAGAGCTGTTTTGACCTACGAATATTCAGCACATTTTCCTGTTTGAAGTTGTCAGTTAGCATTCTTCTAATGATAATCAGTGCTTTATTCTAGATTTCGACCGATTGTACCGCAGGTAATAAGCAACATGATCTCTTCTGCTCACAGACATGGAGATACAATAACAGTCATGTTTTTGGAGGCTGTATTTAGCTACTTCATTGTTATTTAACAAACTAGTGTTATACTGCGAAATGAGGCTTATTTTATAAACATATGCCCATAATTACAAAAATATTAATAGATTCTTTTTGTAGGCTCACACTCATAATTCTGTTGACTAAACACAGTGCAAGAAGGCACAAACCAAAAGTAAACTGACAGTAATTATGATTCACAGTTACTGTAAGTGGATTTAATGTACCAAAGAAGATTTCTGCTTAATTTTAGCACTTAGCTCCAGTGAAACCTCCCTTCTGGTGGTCATATTCCTACTGTTAGACTGTACTGGCCTGGCTGCAGAATTAGCAAAAGGCAATTTAAGACAGTGCTCCAGCTTCTCTAGTGCTAAGGTTGGCATCTTTCTTCAGTCTCGCCTTCACTGGCAAGTGAAGAAAACAAATCTGATGTTGTACTGAAGCTAACGAATTACATGTACATACTGCCACCTGCCATCTGCTGGGGGTGGGGGGTGGGTAGTAATCCCAGGCAGATAAACATGGAAAACAATGGAGACTAGTGAAAGAAATTCATCAGTGCTCACTGTAAATGTGCAGAGCAGCTGCCTATGCACTGAGATACGCAAATTACCCAGCATGCTCCCAAAAATACCAAGTATTCCATTTTTTTGACAGGAAAGCCTGCGATACAGCCAAAGTTTCCTCAAACGCCCTCCCTGCACTGGAAGGTAGGTGCTATAAAGGACTGTATGACAAGGGGAAATTCTAAGCTTGGCACCCCGCAGAGTTTTAGACTGCTGCAAATGTTGTGCTGGGCAGGGAGTAATTAATATCACTCAAGAGCAAGCTGCTAATCAGGGACACCAATGGCACTTCATTGGCACCTACCTGTCACCTGGACACACTGATGCTTATTTATAGCTCATCTGGGAGTGATCCTGAAAAAATAACAGAGCACTAGCATTGCTTTGATTTTTTCACTAGTGCTACAGCACAAAATCCACATTCATTTCTACTTCACTGATGATGGCTCATTTTACTTCAGCCATGAATTCCATGCTGAAAGATGAGAATCTGACAAACAAGTATTTTAAGCAGTATATTTCCTTCCATTTTCACCTGCAAATGTTCCTCCGCCTCAGGCTCCACAGGCCCCTCATGACTGATCTCACTAAGCAGGTGCCCAGTCTCTGCCATCCAGCTGTCCACCAAACCGAGGAGCCCTTCAATTTTCTCCAAGCTCCCTGGAACTCCTCTGGTCTTTTCAGTAGTATCTGTGCTCTCTTCACCAAGCTATAAACAAAGAGCAGGGTAAGATATTCATTCCCATCATCAGTTCATGTGCCTCTCTACTACCTTCTTGTAACACACAGCCACCTCTTAGGTTACTTCCCAGCTGTTGCACCCAACAGGGATCAAAGGAGAAGTAAATGCATTAAGCATGTGATGTTCAGTTTTTCAACCTAGAAGGTAAGTGGAATAGCACAACCTGTTCCCCTCCCCTATAAGCAAACAGCCACAGCCACATTACCATGGAGACCAACTCCTTGGCTGCAGCATCCCCCACCTGGTGCTGGTCAAATCAAGACCAGGGAACATGCTAACAGTTTAATGGTACAGCAGTTACAGGGCAAACTCAAGCATTTGCGCGTGTTTTTTTGTATAAAAAAGATAAATATTACCTATATTATATCCATAATGTCCAAAGCAATGATAGAAAAATAACTCCTGAAGTCCTTAAGGCCTTGTAAGGGTGCAAGAGGCCTTTTATTTCTGCTTTATGAATGTATTTCCTAATAGCACCTCTTACTAAGGGTTTTTCTAGGAAACACTGGATATCCCCCACCCTAGGGAATATATTTCCTTTGATCTTCTTGCATTCTCACTAAGCTCACCTACAAAGATATTGTAATCTTTTGCCACTATTTAATGTCACAGCAGTACCTTTAATAAAGGTCAGTGAAAGGCTCAGCTTAGAAAATGAAGAGTTGAAATATTCCCAGGCAGAATGAAAATGTCATTCTTGTGAAAACATTCTAGGAAACGTAATATGTGCAACATTAAGCATGTTGTGTAGGAATTTATAGCAGCCTAAAAGCCTGTCAAGTGAGTTAGTATAACATGGCACAACCCTAGAAACATCTATGCTGCAATGATTTCCTTCTACTAGCTGAGGAGGGATTATAAAATTTAGCAAAGGCTCACAAGCTCTGAACAAATTGATTACTTCCATCTCTAAAACTGAATAAAGAGCTTTATTCTACAAAAAGATTTCCTTTTACAAGTGGTTTAAAATATTCTATTTAAAAATTTGAACATTTTCCAATGTGTTATAAAGAGCATTTAACTGAGTCATAAAGACTTAAGAATGGAATGCCCTTGTGTATTCTCTGTTCCCGTTTTAAAATTGTCTATACCGAGTTGACTGAAAGATTTATTCATCTCTGATTAGCAAGCTGTTAAGTCCAGAAAACAAGACTTTGAAGGCTGCACTGCAAAAGAGTCATATGAAACTAGTAAACTTACAAACTGTGTCCTCTTGATGAACTTAGCCCATCTCCTGTTCAATTTCTTCAGCTCTTTGGCAATACTCGATCCAACTTGGTCTTTGCTGACTTCAATGAGATAATTACCAGCCTCATTTAAGGAACTATGAACCAAATTCCACTTTGCCAGGATCTCAGCAGGGATCTAGACAGAGGCATTGAAATAATTTAAAGCAGAACCCTGTCGGAAGTTTATTTCCAAAATGAGGAACAGAAAAGCAACAACAACCACCACTGTCATATATAATGCTTTTCATCCAGGATGCTTCCAAGTATCTCTGTCATTACATTACCTCATTCGGATGCTCATTTCGTTTTTCGTCCAGCCACGTCTTTAGCAAATGGATGTTTTCTGTATAATTACTCCAGGAAGACAGGACTTTTTGTAGGGTGGTATTCACATTGGAAATATAGTCTCTGCACACAGAAATCTTTGACTCCACTGTCTTAAACAGTTTGCTAATTTCTTGAGGATTTCCAGCTAGGACATCAAATGAGGAATAGTATTATATGTCTGGAAACAGATTATTACATAGAAGCAGTATTTTACACAAAATATAAGAGGGAAGTAAAACCGGTAACAGCACATCAGTTCAAAATAAGAGGTCTTCATATTGGTTTATGTGCACAAACTTACCTAAGTCAGGACCGGTTATGTTCTTCTTTTTCAAATCTTCACAGATGTGAGTAGCAGTTTCTAGTTGCATTTCAAGTCTCTTTTCTTCAATGAAATTCTGCCCAAAGGGAAACGTAATTGGCATGGGTAACACTAACCCACATAAAACTAGGTAGGTATATTTTTTTTTTAAATACGAGTCTAAAACCTGCCATTAAAAGTGAATTGAGCAAAGCCCATTCAGCAACTCATTTGCACCCTGTAGTCTTCCACATACCTAGAGTTTTTTCTGCACATTCCAAGAGTAACTTAAATGAGAATATTAATTCCTCAATGCCATTGTGTGAGTCATAGCTTTGCACAAGTCAGGGTTGATTATTTCAAAAAGTTACAGTCCCAGGGCAATACTTATAAATGGCATCTAGAATAGGTCAGGCAGAATTTAGTCACCCATGTTAGAAAAGTGATGAAAGGTAGGTTTCTCTGCATGCACAGAAATGCTGACATGTCTAGTTCCTACCACAGATCAAGCAAGGTCCAAACTGGGGATGGAAAGAGTGAAAGAGAAAGAAATGGGATCAGAGGCAGAGACATCTGCTTTGAACATTCAACCCAGGGAAGGAGGGTTGATCCTCAGCCCCACTCTGAGCGGCATCTCACACAAGAGCTTCTCATTTCTACAAATGACCTATCTAGCAGGCTACAGAACAACCTCTGCTGTGACCATGACAAACCTGGGCCACCATGCCACCACTCAGCCAGGATTGCACATCATGGGACCAGAAGAAGAGCCCGCAACAAGCCTTAAACTCCTATATTCTATCAGCTTGAGAAAGACCACAACTGTAGAAATAACATGAACCATGAACCAGAACTGTAGAAATAACATGATAAAGTATTTATGAAATCAACTGAATCGAGAAACTCAGCACAGATTTAAGTCTGTTCTTCCATCTCACCACAGGGAAGGTTAATACTGCTCAGGAAAACCAATATTTATACAACCTCTTGCTGTCTCCTTCCACAGTTCTAAGGCTGGTGAAATTCCCACTAATTTAACTAGTGTTGTGCCACTCCAAAAGCTTCTGAGAAACTCTTAAAACAGAATTCACAAGGAGTCCCATTAACTGGAAGTGGAACAAAATTGATGGCATAGCATTTTCACATCTCTGCCTCTGTTCTTTATGCAGTATGCTTTGTCAATATTTCAGGTAGGGTAATCCAGAGCCTCCTGTAAGCCTACATGTAGCATCATTTGAATAACTTGAGCCCAGAAGCTGAGCTAAGCATGAAATGAACCAAGACAATTCTTATTCACTACAAAGCATAAGGAGGTAAGGAAGCTGGGAAAAGCAAAAGGCAACAGCAAAATGCAGTATTAGCCAGCATCATGAATGACAGTTGGCGTTGAAGATAGGAACTACAGAATTATCCAGAGAGGTTTGTGTTGATTAAAGCTAGGGAAGGGCTGCTACTGCTGGTTCTATAATCTAGAAAGAAAGAAATCTTCACAATAAAGAATAAAAAAGGACAGAGAGAAAATTATAGTCAGTTTGCTCTACTTCTCCAAACTAAAGAAAGAGCTCTCATTCAGAGTAAAATGGGGAGATGCTGAGATGCTGGGGGGGGGTGGGGGGAGGGAGAAGACTCTATGGAAGACTACTTGTCCTTCTTTACATAAATCCCAGACTTCACAGTTTGCCAATCTTCTATCAACTACTGTAGTACCTTCCAATGAAGACAGACACAAACTTGATTCAAAGAGAGCTGATAAGAATTACTGTCAAGATGTGATAAATATGTATTTTAAACTTACATTCCAACTTTTCAGCAGTGATTCCACAGACTCTTTTGTACCATATTTCATGTCCCAAATATTTAGCTTTAACATCACCTCATTGGCTATAGCTGAGCACAGTCCATAGTGGTACTCAAGAAAGGTGTTGAAGTTTGTGAAACGAATATTGCTGAATCTGCAAAGAGTGAAATATTCTAAAACTTGATTCAAAATCATTGGATATAGAAAGCATTAATGGATAAGGGGTTTAGCTTAAAAACCCAGACTTAAGTATATGTAAACATTATTTTGATACGACAAGAGTAAAATCTTAAGATAATGACAGTTCATTTTTTTAAGTAGCAAAAATTTTGAGTCAATATTGACTGCTCAATTTATGAAAAACCTTAAATCTCCAGAAAAGGAGCATCTGCCATCTGTCTGTCAGCGTCTCAGGTTATGGACATAGATTCACTGGTCATTTTTAAAAATATCCTTCCACAGATATATGGGGCTGCACAATCTGTAGATCTCAGTGATTTTAAAAGGTGGAAGTTAGAAATTTCAAAATCCTCCTGAGAAATTTTCACATACAAAATATTCATTTTTCCTACCCCTAATGGATGTTTCCTATCCACACTAGAAAAAGGCATTTGAAAAGGTCCTGTTGATGAGCTCTATTCTGTATACATAATTAGACATTCACTGGACCAATAAGTGAATAAGTAAATAACTGCCCACTCCACTTAACAGTTAATCTGTGCTTAGGTGGAAATTGTTCTTTTCCTGCAAGGCATGGATAAATTATATGCTTTTTTCAGAATAGCAGAGCAAGTCAATAGCAGAACTAGAATACGACACATAGTGGGAATATGAAGATCACAACCTTCTTTTCATTTCCTCTAACTTTTCAGGCAGGACTAGTGGGGTATTCTTCTCATCTTCATTCTTAAATGATTGAAGGGCATCCAAGTGAGAATCAAAACAATCCATCAAGCCCTGGGGAGAAAAAGACATGGTAAGCCTTTTATGATAATTCTAGAGTAGTACATCTGGGAATCAGCAAGACACCTGCTATTAGGATGAAAGCTATTAAGAACTAACCAGCAGAAGATAATACTCCAGTGTCTTTACTCATAAAAGTACAATGCAAATATTTCTCTCATCACCTCATAAAGTGCCACCTGATTTCTCTCAGCACTATGCATCTAGTTAAGAAACGTTAATCGACACTACCCATCCTATCAGTTTTTTCTGCACTTTCATAAGGGCAGGCTGTGATAGGACAAAGGGAGATGGCTTTAAGCTGACAGAGGATAGGTTTAGATTAAAGGAAGAAATTCTTTACTGTGAGGGTGCTGAGATACTGGAACAGGTTGCCCAGATAAGCTATGGATGCACAAATAAACCTATTATGTCACTCCTATTGCTTAATACTTTATCTGATTGCTCAATAAATTTCGATCTAACACCATACTTGTTGGCATATCACATTAATCTTCTGATGGCCAGTTTCATATCGTTGGGAAATATTTTACAGGCACGTGTCTGAGCACTAAATTTCCTATGTAAAAATCAAACATAAAATGAATTGCGCAAAATATAAGCATATTTATAAGTGGTATAAAAAAGAAGTATGTTTAAAGTTCATTTCTACATAATACAACCTGCCAAAAGCATGTTAATGGAAATGGCTACATCCTGGGGCATCCCTCAACCCCAAAAGTAGTGCACAGATTTTAAATCCTTGATTTTGTAACCTTTAATAGTATTCAGTCAGACCATTATGAACATTGGTGGGTAACCTGATGGATCTTAAGAGAAAGTAAAGTTTCCATTATAAGGCACCACCTTGGCAACAAGATATCTACATGAGACATACTGGAAGACTTGACTAGAGGAAAGGTGGGGTTTGGGATGGGGAATTTCAGCAGAATGCCTTCCCATTAGGAAAAATGGGTTTGACGGGAATTAAGTATGTTGGGTTTCTTCTTAAGGAACTTAATGATTTTATATACATGTTCAATGGGAAAGAAGAAACCTCTAAAACAATGATATCTCTATCTTATTCTTAGAAATGCCAGAACTACTGAGGCTGAGCAATAAAAATCATAGATAAAATGGATAAAATCTGGTGAAACCGTTACCAGTTAAAAATATCTCTTATATGAGGAACTGACTAGCAATAGTACAAAGAAGTGACGTCACCAATGCACTCAAGAACCTCTATTTCCCATTCTTTCAAATTCTCTTCAAGGACATGTCATGAAAACATCCAGCTTTCTCCCCATTCATAAAAAAAAAATGTGTACACCACTATGATGATCAACCAGGCATCAACACATCTACTCTTTTCTAATTTTTCAGACTCAAAAGGACATTTAAACTATTATCAGTGCAATGATTAAAAGATTAGAATAAATCACCTGTGTGGTTATCAAAATACTTCCCATTGCTTTGAATGGAATTAAGCAAATACTTAACTTTCAACACACAAACTTCATGAACTCGCTGGAATGTAACCCTGAGCCCAAGTGCTTTTCTGAACAAGTATGCATTAAGCATAGATTTAAAGATAAGGATGCAATTACTCTGTATTATTACCTAACAAACAAATGAGTTGCAGGAACCACATAAAAAAGAATACCTTAATTTACTCATTCAGATAGTATTTAAATTTAATTTCATCCCAGTGAAGTCAAAAGCCTTCCTTATGGACTTATGCAGTTACTTCATTACATTCATCATTGTTCAAAGGGAGGCTCATAAGAGCTTTTAATCTTCAGAAGATAAACATATACACATCACTACCTAAACATCAAACAACAGTTCCATAGCAAGTGCTTTGCTAGGTCAGACTGTGGCAGAATGTTCCGTTGTGATCAGCATACCTTAAATATTACAATGATTTCTCTGAAGGCAAACATTGCTTTAAATGGGTCCTGTAAATCAGGCAAATCTTCTGCCTCCAGATGTTCTACTTCTTGAAGCCAAGCCTCAATACTATCCAGAGGGGCGGGCAACATCTGGTCTAGCTTCATTTTCCATTCATTAATCTTAAAAAGAAAACCAAATGATTAAATTTCTCACTATTATTGTCTTTCCCATCCCTAAGATACTGATATAAACTCCATAAACTGATGCTCAAAACACCCCAGGAAAAAAAAACAACAAAACAAAACAAATGTCAGTACTGAGAAAAGGGAGCTTCCAATGAAGTCAGCTGCTAATCAGCTACATTTACTTGAGACCCTGGTTTGCTCTTCAATCTGTATTCTCTGTAAATACCACAGAAAGTTTGGCATTTGATAACCTTGGCTGGTGACCATCTCAAGTCCCAGCAACAGTGAAATTTACAGTAAACTAGCTGCAGAACAGAGGTGAAACAGGGATGCTATGGACAGCCTTCATCATGTGCCTGACAGGGGAACAGATTCCATAAAGAGCATTACCAGCAAGGACCACTACATCCCCACTCACAGCAGATGGAGATGAGAGAGTCAAACTCACTGCAAAGCACTGACCAACCAGATTTCACTATATCACCATCCATGCCATGGGAACGAATATATTAACACACTTCTGCCAGCTGCATCATTTTCTGAGCCATAATTATGCCCCAAAAGAATTTTTAAAGCATAGATAGGCCAAAAACTTTGATCAGAAGAGTGCTTAAAGATAACCAGGTGCAGGCCATTTTTTGCAGAGGTTTGAGAGTCCTGAGGCTCAGGATTCAGAAGGGTAATACGGCATCTTCTGCTTCCTCTCAGGCACGGTACACCACTCAGTTTGTTTGGACTTCAGGTTCAGGATCAGTACTTCTTTTACAAATCCAAATAAAGTATCACCTCCCCACTTTGTGCAAGTTTCTGGGGTAGACTTAGGCTTCTCCATCGAACATACGCTGGTAACAAGGTGAGCTAAAAATGCCTCTAACCTGAGAGATCAGTTTATCCCACTCTTCTATTATCTGCTGCTGGCCTTCACTCAGCTCAGCTTCACTTCTTTTTGATGACAACACGGGCAGAAAGGGTTTTTTTCCTTGGTTAAACACTTCCATAAATGACATCATTTCCTAGGGATAAAAAGAAAGATTAATTCATAGAAGACTTCAGATACAAGCTCATGAAGCCAAGTACTGCCTTTGAACAAGTCGGTATGACTTCCATGAACTTCAAAGAGTGTAATGCACAGGAAGGTAAGATGAAAGAAAAGAGGCCAAGCTGTCTCCAGGAAGTATTTGTGTCTGAAATTATAGGTGCCATTCACTAGCAAAATCTGAATTTAATGTAATGTCAGTGCAGTTAAGACATGGTTCTCCCCTCCCACCAAGAGAAGGGGAAAATTCCTCCCCTCACTTTCCCCCATGGGCCATTTTATTACAAACTCTGGCTACAATATAAACTAAAGAAAATTTTACTTCAATACAATGTACGGCAAACATTTCAACTACTACCCAACATTAGTTGGGTAAAACCTACAGTTAGTATTGTCACAGAAATCATGAAGGTAATCTTGTAAAGGACCTATATGTTGAGCTTTGTCCAAGTCTTCAACATGTCAATTAAGACATTAATTTAATCTCTCTCAAAAAAAAAAAAAAAAAAAAAACACAAACAAAAACCTTTCTCTGTTCAGAAACCAAGCAACACATATCTTTTTCCTAACAATAAAGATTTTATCCTACCCTTCCCTTGATAAGAGCCCTCAATCAGATGAGGGCGCTTATCAAATTCGTTGTCAGATTCCAGTTCTTGTTTAACAGGTTATTTAGGCAACGAAGATGAAAAACAGTAAAAATGCTCCCAGAAACATACATTCTTTTC
>JASSUY010049000.1:0-10284 GCA_032466535.1 Forpus xanthops
GATAAAAGTGCTTGCAGAATTGCAGTGGTAAATAATCTCAGGTTTAGAAGACAGATATTCTGGGGCTAGATTCTTACCTACATGATGTGCAATATGTGCTTTGTACTGAATAGAAGATGCATGCGCCTTTGTGCTTATATAATCACCCCATTAGCTGATCTCTTGTTTTATTGCTGTCAGACTTAAAAAAACTTCATGGCATGTGAAGGTGCTGTAGCAGTTTTGAGCCACTAGAAACTGCAGCAAGACTATGCTGAAATGCTAAAGGGCTGTGTTGTAGTTCAATGGAGTGAAATCTTAATGGCATGAATCTGAGGGTATGTGCAATATATTGCAATTGTCACAAGGATGTATGGAAACACTGTATACAAAACCTGATGCAATATTTTTTAAGACTATGCTCAACTGTTAAAATCACAGTAGTGCGATTTTATCCACCTTCCCTTTGAGAGGGGCTCCTAAAGGAAATTACATCCCAAACTGTGGCTTGGTATGAGAAGAAAGAGTAATTAAGAGCTTGAGAACAAGCAAAGTAATTAGCTAGCTTAACACAGGGTTCAAGTTCACTCTTCAAAGAGCTTTTATTTAGCAGACACTGTGTCTTTGTTGCTTATTTCATAGGAGTATATGTTCAGCAGAGATTTTTGCTTTTACAGCACACTAATGATAATTCAGTAAAGTCTTTTCATATTTATTCCTATTGCATATAAATCTCCTTCAACTTTTCTCCATGCACACTCCATTTTATTCAAAATGTTCTGAACTATATTTGTCTTTTTCCTGAAAATAACCACCAAGATCATACTTTACTTGTGATTTTCCACAGCTGGTTCCATGAGCTGCCAACAAAAATTTATTGCTTTGTCTCTAACTTAGCTTTAATATTCTTGACCTTAACATAGCACTTAGAGGTGCCATGCTTGACCTCATGCTCACCGACAGGGTGGGCTCTTTGGGAATGTAGCACTCCAAGGCAGCCTTGGCTGTAGCAATCATGAGATGGTTAAGTTCTAGATGTTCAGGTCAGTGAGAAGGGCATGCAGCAAATTCACTGCCCTGGGCTTCAAGAGCAGACCTTGGCCTCTTCAGGAACCTGCTCAGTAAGTTTCCATGGGATAAAGCCCTAGAGGACAAAGAAGGCCAAGACTGCTGGTTGAAATTCAAGGGTCACCTTCTCCAAGCTAAGGAGTATAACGTCCTGACTAGAAGGAAATGTGTCAGGAGGGCCAAGCGACATCCATGGGTGGATAAGGAGATTCTGAAAAAACCTTACAGGAAAAAAAAAAAAAGACTGTGAAATGTAGAAATGAGGATAGGTGGCCTGGGAAAAATACAGGGACATTGTCTGGGAAGCTAGAGATCAGGTCAAAAAATCTAAAGCCCAGATAGAATTGAATCTGTCCATGATGGAATGTGAATGATAACACAAAGGGATTTTATAGGCATGTAGCAGGCAAAAAAAACCAGATTAGGAATAATTTGGACCCTCCCCCGAAAGAAATGGGAGAACTGGGTGCTCTGAAGGTTGAGGTTCTCAATGAATTCTCTGTTACAGTCTTTACTGGCAAGTGCTCTGACCATGCTGCCCAAGTCTAGCAAGTTAGATGCAGAGACTTTGAGAATGAAGACCTTAGGCCCACTATAAGAGAGGATAAGGTTCGAGACCATCTTAAGAATCTGGGCATGTACAAGTCCATAGGACCTGATGAAATCCATCAGTGGATCCTGCAAGAGCTGGCGAATAAAGCTGCTAAATCACTGTCCATGATATTAGAAAAAAAACATGTTTCCTGGTTTCAGCAGTAGCAGTCATTTTTCTCCTTCTACTAGTTTTACTCACTAGTAGCTGGTGTGGTGCTGTTTTTGACTTTCAACCTGGGAACAATGGTGATGGTAACACCAGTGATTTTGCTGCTCAGTAATGTTCACTCTGATCAAGGACCTTCTGAGTCTTATGCTCTGCCAGGGAGATGGGGAAGCCAGGAGGAAGCAGAGACAGGACACCTGTTCCAAACTAACCAAAGGGGTATACCATACCACAGCATGACATGCTCACTATATAAACTGGGGGCAGTGACTCAGAAGGGCGAGATAGTTGCTTGGGTTGGGCTGGCTGTCAGTTGGAGGGTGGTGAGCAGTTCTGTTCTCTTGCCTTTTTCTTTCCCTTATCATTATTATTATTGGTCGTAGCAGTAGCGTTTTTGTGTTATATTACTGGACTGTTCTTATCTCAACCCATGGGAGTTACATCCTTTCGATTCTCCTCCCCATCCTTCTGGAAGCAAGGGAGGAAGTTGGGGGGAAGTGGGAGGAAGTGAGCAAGAGGCTGAGTGGTTCTGCACTACCAGCTGGGCTTAAACCACAGTATCATGGCAGTGAGGTGAACTTACTGACGACTGGGAAAAATGAAAATCTAACCCCTATTTTCAAGAAGGGTAATAAGAAAGATTCAAGGAGCTACAGACCAGTCAGTCTCACTTCTGTGCCTGGCAGGATCATGGAGCAGGTTGTCCTGGAAAGCATGCTAAGGCACATGAAAAACAATGAGGTGGTTGATAGCAGCCAATACGGTTTCACTAAGGGGAAATCCTGCCTGACCAGTTTGGTGGTCTTCTATGATGGGGCTGCAGAACTGATGGATAGGAATAAAGCAGCAGATGTCATCTACCTGGACTTGTGCAAAGCGTTCAACACTGTCCCGCATGACATCCTTGTCTCAGAATTAGAAAGACATCAATTTGATGGATGGACCACCCAGTGGATAAAGAATTGGCTGGATGGCTTCATGCAAAGCATTGTGGTCAATGACTCGGTGGCTAACTGGACACAGGTAGTGAATGGTGTCCCTCAGGGACAGGGGTAGGGGCCTATCCTCATCAATATTTTGTTGGCTGCAAGGGCAGTGGAATTGAGAATGCCCTCAGCAAGTTTGCCAATGACATGAAGCAGTTGATACGCTGGAGGGAAGGAATGCCATGCAGAGGGACCTTGACACACTTGAAGGGTGAGCTAATGCCCACTTCATAAAGTTCAACAAGGCCAAGTATAAGGTCCTGTATCTGTGTCAGAGCAATCCCAGGCACAGCTACAGATTGGCAGAGAAGAGTTCCAGAGCAGCCCTGAAGAGAAGGACTTGGGGATGTTGGTCAATGAGAAACGTAACATGAGCAGGCAAGCATGCTTGCAGCCCAGAAAGACAATCATATCCTGGGCTGTGTCAAAAGTAGCGTGACCAGCATGTCGAAGGACGTGATTCTGCCCCTCTGCTTTTATGAGGCCTCACTGGGAGTACTGTGCACTGTTCTGATATCCTCAACATAAGGAGGACATGGACATTTGATGCAAGTCCAGAAGAGGGCCGTGAGGATGACCAGGGGTCTGGAGTTCCTCCCATTTGAAAACAGGCTGAGAAAGTTGGGCCTGTTCAGCCTGGAGAAGAGAAGACTGCATGGAGACCACATAGCAGCCCTCCAGTATCTGAAGAGGCCTGTAAGTATGCTGGAGTGGGACATATCCTCAGGGACTATAGTGTTAGAATGAGAAGTAATGGGTTTAAACTTAAACTGAAGAAATTCAGATTAGATATACGGAGGAAGTTCTTTCCTGTAAGGGTGGTGAGGCACTGGAACAGGTTGCCCAAGGAAGCTGTGAATGCTCCATCCCTGGTAGTATTGAAGGCCAGGTTGGACAGAGTCTTGGGTGAGATAGTTTAATGTGTGCTGTCCCTAAACATGTTAAGGGGGTGGGAACAAGACTAGCTTAAGATCTTTTCCAACCATAACTATGATTCTGTGATTCTAATGAACATTAAAGTTTCTAGATTCTACTTCAGATCTGAAGAAGGCTGGGGAGAAAATAAATTCCAAGTTTTTCCAACTATACCAAATTACTCTAGTAAAACATACTGTTTCTGTCTCCACATCTTGTCCTCTGTCCCTATCCTATCACAGGTACATTAGTATCAACACTTTCAGTTTTAAAAGGAGTAACTAAACATGTTTTTCCTATACAAAAAAAGTTTCTGTGACGTGTTGACTTCGCTGAGTGCTCTGAGATTTTCAGAGATTAATTAAGCTATCAGAGGCAAAAACAAATCAGTCAACACAAAATGTGCTCCTATTCCAATAACTATGTAGTGTCCTAAAAATGAATATGAAAATAATGTGAGGCTAATAATGCATCACTTTTTTTGTCTGTAAAATGCCAGTGATGAAGAAATGAAAAAATCGGCATGTAAGAGCACTGTACCATGTGACTAGACAGAAAGTAGAATACATATGCTACATAGTATGATTTATGTATGCAATGTAATTAGAATGTTCAAGTGATGTACTGCAACATAGGCTCTTGACAGTCGGTTTAGCCAAGGATACTCAAGTTCCTTGATAGCAAAACCTATCAACTTAAAATGTCACAAAATAACAAGGTCAGGCAAAACTGTAATTTTTCTTAACTGCTTTTTTGTAAAAGCATTAAAAGCTTCCAGTGAATGACTTTACAGACCAATGAGAAGGTTTCCTGTGAAATACAACAAACTATCTCTTCTTACTACTGAAAAACATTTATCTATTCTCTCTGATGTTTCACAAAAATAGCATGTCCAGTTCCTCTTTGCATATACGAAGTACTGTACAAAATACTACATAGAAGAAATGAAAACATAATTCCTGCTTTACATATTTTCACTATAAAAAAGTATGAATCAACAAGAAGTAGAGAACAGTTACAAAATATTACATTTTTGATGTGTTTATAATACAAAACCATAAAAAGGCAAAAGAAAACGTAGCGTATAACAGAAAATAACATGACAAAACTCAGAGGTGATGTATACTTCTTGCTTAATGAAAGATTTGAGTTAGTAATATGCCAATGGATATAAAACATTTTTGTAGTTTCTAAAAAGCTAAAATCAAAATACAAAAGACAAATAAATAAGAACTGCCATACTGTGCAATATACCAAGTTCCTTGTTGAATCCTTTAGTAAATTTTCCCATTTCATCCACAGCCAGACCTGTCAGGGGCAATCAGTACATTACAGCCTGCTTTCTGAAGCATTGCCAATTCCTAACATTTATATATAAGCCAGCTAGAAGTAGATGGTCTATTAATTTTCTTGAATTGGTATCTTGTGACAGAACCATATAAATTTTGCAAGTAATTGCCATCAGGTTAAGTGGAAGGCTTATTCCATTTATTAAATAAATATGTTGATGCATTTCTCTTAAGATGCAGTAATTGAACAGTACAATAACAAATGCATGTCTATTCCAAACCAGGTCTCCTTTTAACTTAGCTGATACTCCACTAAGCAATTTTCCTGTGTTAGTAGACATGCTATTTAGAAAAGTTTTACATTTTTCTGTATATCTAATAAAATCTTATTGCATAATCATTAGATTAACAGTAAGAAAATAATTTAAACTCTACAATACAAAATTATCATAGTCTAATTAACTCATGATCATGCTTTTTCCCACTGCCATAGTTGTGTGGGGTACGTAAGTTTGTAGTTTATGTAATCAGTAAGATACTTTTAGAATCTGATTTTTTGAATATGTGCAACCTTTGCCATCAGCTATGTGTTATAATTTGAGAATTCATTTACAGGAAAAATCATTAAAATGTTCCCTGTAAAATATACCAGGACAGGAAATTGAATATGGGTGTTACTTACATAGTGATTTAATGAAAAAGGAAAAAAGCTAACAATAAGCATAATATAATGAATTAACAGCTACTAACACAATTTTTCACGTTTTCAGAATGAAGGAAATACGAAATCAATACTAAAAGTAGCTAAGAGGAAAAAAATCTAAGCCAAGTACTTTATTCATCTTTATTAGCATATACATTTTCTCTGACATCTAGTGGACTTAATTTTTTTTTTTAAATCTGCTTGTAGTCAATACTTGATTTTTATCTTCTATTCTTGTTTCTTTTGTACACCAGACTTATAAACCATTAGTAACTTTTGATAAAATAATCATTGAATCATAGAATCATAGAATGCATAACTAAAGTTATGAAATTATGGATCCAATGACCCCTTTTAAAAATTATGCCACTCATGTTTATCATTTAATTAGAGCCTTATGATCTAGTGTCAGGTGTCCCTCCCCATGGCAGGGGGGCTGGAACTAGATGATCTTAAGTTTCTTTCCATTCCTATCCATTATATGATTTTATGAACTAAGCATACTGGAGGGTTAGAACAAGGAGGATAGTAAATGAATGGGTTTAGAAATGAAAGCTGAAATGAAAGCACAAATGTTTGAAGGAATAATTTGATTTGTTTTGTACTTAAATGAAACAGAAACTTCTAGAATAACAGATGAATGAGAACCACCTACAACAACACAGGAAATAAGGAAACATTTGAGTAGACAGGAATGTTATTCAGTCTAAGAAGTTGATTTTCATTTAGTCTGGATTTATTTTATGCATGGAAATTCCATGGTTGGTCTTGCAGCTTTGCATATCCAAGTTTTGAAAAAGAGGTCTTGTAAGAGGAAAGTTTAACAGTTTGTTTTCTTGGTTGCCTGAAAAGGGAAGATACCCAGTGTTGACTGAACTTGCCATTGTTTTGCACGCAGGATAGGTTAGAGGAGTGTTGCTATTGTCAGTAATGTTCCAGTGTGCAATATTTCCTTGCCCTTGGCTGAAAAACCTGAACAGCTGAATTCCAAAAAGAAAATCAAGCATAATGTTAATTCTATGTACCCAAACATTCCCCATGAACTTTACATTATTTCACAAGGTGAAATATTACCATATTAAAATAGAGAATTTGTAGAGTAATTTTTCACTGTGTATATTATTTTTCTCTTTTCAACAAAGCAAATTATTCTAAACTTAAGGCATTACATATGAGAAATACTGTACCTACTTGACGCATCTGACTGCCTTGCACATTTTACCTAATGTATGCTTGAAATGTTATTGTCCAAATAATGACTAGCAGGATGTTTCTGGTTAATTGTTTTATACTACAGTGGATATGAGATAAATGAAGCTAATGCATGCTTAGTGGCTGTAGAAACATTTCAACACTTATATGATTTTGTATAATGTTAAATAATAGACATCACTGGGATTTGACTTGCAAGAAATCCTGTAACATAATTCTTGTACACTAATACTTTTAGAGCAATAAGTTAGGTGGCTGTTTTTCAGCATGGAAAAATATCAACAGGGAGCTGTTTACTGAGCTATCAGCTCTTGACTGTTGATTTTTCAGTTATAATGGAGACAATTAGTTCTTTAATACAATTTGCAATGTGCAGAGAAGAAAAGTTGTTACTCAGGTATTCTGGTATTGCTTTGAGGCATTTTCAATAGAAGTTAGTTGGCTTAGAATGCTACTTCCAGGTGAAGTTAAAACCTGAAATAAATAGCTAGTCCAGTTTTGACAAAGAGTAATTTTAACTACGTTTAAAAAATATTAAGACACATGTTGTTTCATCTTCTGACTGGTGCTTTTGTCCTTGGCCTCATTTTTGTAGCAAGAAATGCTAATTTATACATAGTAATAGTGATGATGAAATACTTCTACTTTAAATTACACCAAAGTTTGCTCTATTGATAATATAAAAAAAAATAGTATTAATAAATCTTCAAGAAATATCTGTTGGCATTTGAAATAGTATTTCTTGTGGCAGTACATTACATGAATTTTCTTAAACAATATCATACATCTTAAAAGATTTCTTGTATTATATATAATTTACATCAGGAAATGAAAAATCGAGCCTCAAACTCTATGTCATAATGTCTGCTTTTTTGTGGTTGTGAACACAATAATGCAGTCAAAAAGTGATGCATGGTGGTTTAACTAAATAACAGCTGCAGAAGTCAAACTGCTGATCTCTTCTATCACTCTCCTTAAATACAATATGGCTCTACTGAAGTCAGTAGGGTTAATTCACTGCCAAACCCTGAAAAGATGCCTTAGCTTTTGGAAAAGTTATGCCTTACTTAACCATTTCTACTTCAAAATAATTCCCAGTGACAGTTCATTTATTGTGAGGACACATTTTACTACCTCTCTCTCCCCATTGAAAAGGATCAAAAAATTTAGTAGGTTGACTATGTGTATATATGCGAGATATATTTTTTGTTAAATTGTTCATTTAAAACCATTTTAATGATTAGTCTATTCCATTTTTGAGGTTATCTAATGATCAGTGAAGATTAGCCTATAGCTAGTCTGTGGATAACTTTGCTGGTATTTTTGAGGCTTGTACTTAGCTGTAAACTTCTTGAATGTTTTAGGGGATGCTAAGAAAATGCATTTAAAACAATGCTTTGTTTGCAAGAACATTTGGGGAGGCAAAAGAATTTAGAAGAGTACATTAAATTTGGTCAAGTTTCAGTCTTAGTAGTATTTTAAATTGTTACTTTGATAGCTCTCTTTAAGATATAGTAATTATTAAAAAAAAAATAGTCTTACTTTCAACCTTTGTTGTAGGATGTTGGATAATCATTTGGGGAATGACGTCTTGCTACCTAGAAGTCAAAAGAAAAAAATCTCATTAATCAATAGGGATAAAGATTTTTATTTGGGAACTCTTGTGCCATCAGCTGATTTATAACTTTATTTAAAAAAAGGGGGGCAGCAGGAGGATGGTGACACTCTTTTCAGTTGTGTCCAGTGACAGGGCAAGGAGCACTGACTATAAAATTAAATACAAGGAGTTTCACTTCAACATAATGTAGAACTTTTTTACGTTGTAGGTGGCAGAGCACTGGAGCAGGATGCCCAAGAAGGTCATGTAATCTCCCTCTCTGGTGACATTCAAAACCCTCCTGGACACGTTCCTGTCCAACTTGATCTTGGTGGCCCAACCTTTGCAGAGGGGTTGGACTAGGTGGTCTCCAGAGGTTCCTTCCAACCCTAACAATTCTGTGATTCTGTGAAACCTATACTGACCTATTTCTTACAAAACTGATTCCATTTAATTACTTGGAATGGACCAAGCTTTATCCTTCCTACTAAATAAATGATTGCCTTCTTTCTGCTGTTGAGAACGTTCCTTTCTAAAATCAGCAGAAGACTGGTGTTAGAATTTGAGGCTTTAGAATTGTTTGCCTTGTTTCAGCTGGGATCAAGACTGTATTTTCAAGAAAATTTAGCTATTGTTGCCACTTGAGACACTTTGAATCTTAGATTATTCTCAAAGCTCATGGACTTGTGAAAGGAAATACATTTCTCGAGGAGTGCTTTTACTGCACTGCAGTTGATAGCAGGGGTTTTTACTCACTCAGGTAGATGTAGCATGCAATATTGTGCCAGAAGTTCAGTTCCACCTGACAAACTTTAAATTACTTGTTTCTTTTTTTTGGAACTTTAGCGATTTTTATGGTTATATAATAATTCCAGATGTACTTTGAATGAAAGTAACTCTAGTATGCCTTTGATACCAACCATTGCAGTAAAAAATATTCCAAGAGAAAAACACAGTGATACAGAATATAAAAATAGGAACAAATAGCCCACTTTAATTCTGTCTTATTAAATACCATTATGTTAATGTGCTTATTAATGTTTTCATGTTAACCCAAGCTATGAATAAAAAAAAAAAAACACTTATGGAGGTATGTCAAGATCCAGTAAGTTTTAACATAGCCCTTCAAATGTTCATAGTTTCAGATGAAATGTGCCATGAGAGAAGTAATGTCTTTGTAGACTGATCCTTCACAATTACAAAAGTCTTGTTGAATGCTATTGGTCATCCCAGCATAGCTTTCTCTATTATTTGTTAGAAAGGAAAGAGAGAGAGGAAGAATGAATGAAAGAAAGACAGAGGGAAAATTAGTTCTGTGACCTTTTCCAGGAATCATATATAATTAGATTAGTTACTATACAGAGAACGAATATTTCCCTGCTTGACATATTTTAGAGTAAGGGCAACAGCAGCAGCAACAAGAATTCTTGTGTTCAGACTGAATAACTGTCTGCTGGTACTTATTAGTCAGCCCAGGAGCTGAATCAAGTCTGACAGGATGTCACTGCACATACTGACCTGCAGTGTGTTTATCTTAATATTGTTATTTTCACTTATGTGATATAAAGAAAGATCTATACTTTTCTCACACTGATTTATCCAGTAAACCAGACTATATATAGATGCCTTATATGAAACTTTTTGACAGTAGTGGTACAAACCACTTAATAAAACTACAAAGACTAGTCCCAGTGTTGCCTGAAATATATGTTGTGGTTTGAGGCCCCTCAAACAGTTCTGCTCACTCCCCCTTCTTTCTTCCCCAGTCACAAGGG
>JASSUY010049005.1:0-12694 GCA_032466535.1 Forpus xanthops
AACCCTCAAGCTTTGACTTTCAGAAACAAAGCCATTGTTCTCTATTCCACAAACTTTCAATGCTTTTTCTATGTTTCATTCTCTTTATTAGCACTTTTTTGCTATTGAACTGGACCTATTCAGACCCATGGGTGCAACAGCCTATTTTAACTATGATTTCTTATTTCCCTAAAGATTGTTCCTCATTTGAAATATAATAAAAGAACTGAATGAACCATTTGACTCAACTATTATGGAGTAGGTGCTATAACCTGCAAAGGTACATTGTGTTTTCAGAACTGAAGAGATCACGTAAGTGCCTGGGAATGAAGAAAAATGAACCATGCAAAACAATCAAATTGAGAAATGAATGTTGCAAAAATTTGCGTACTTTGTATTATCAACTTCAAGCATTTCATGGTGGCCTGGAGCAATTTTCAAGTCAACTGAGACCAAATTATAGTCATATAAAATATCCTGTTTTGTATGAAAAAAGAAGATGGAAGTCTTTAGATTGCAGTTCATCTTGGGACTTCAGATTAGCTTAAGCCTGTGACAAGACAAGGTGACATTTTCCTCTTAAATTTATCAGAGCTTCTTTCCGGAAGTTCTGCTGCTATTGATCTAATTATTGACAATTCCAGTCATAGGTGACAGTTAAATATTTATGTGGCCGCAACAGTTTTATATTTAATTTATTCTTTCCTTCTTGTTTGAAGGAAACAATTCATTGATGAGTTCTGTCTTTCATTTGTCTTCAAGTAGCAACACAAGCACTTCAGAGACACAACACCCACACCTTAATATATTCATTCTTTAAGTAGCTTTATGGTGCTACTGCAGTTATTTACATTAATGAGCTTTCAAATATTAAGATACTGGGTTTGTTTTCTGTTCAACTTGGTGCTGACAACTAGCCGATCAGCATGCAAAGCAGGAAGTTCAGCTTTTGTGCTTGATTTAAGCTGAGCTGAATTTATGTCACAAGAGTAGAGAAGGGAAATAAATGCAATCTGAAATTCTGATTCCTTAAACTGTCCCAGACAATTTACTGCAATATACAGAAAAAGGGAGACAGAAAATCATAACATGGTTAGTGATTTGCATTTTATGGGAAGAGATAATAGCTGAAGAGCTCAATGTAGTGATATTCACGTCAGCCATTAAGTCCCCTTCTCATCCAATGTAATCAAAGCCCTGTGTAAAGTGGCTCATTACTGTGAATGTTGTGGCATTAAAGGTTGAGTCGAAAGAGTGTTAAACTCTCTTTCTCAGACATGACATGATTCTGTTTTGAGGAAAATGTTTAGCTTTATTTTTTAATGAGGTACATCATCAACTTTGTCTCCCATGCAGATATCTGAGCTTCAGACATTCAGGTGGCATAGACAGAAATAAAATATCATAATGATAAATATTTTAAATTACAGAAGATAAAAAATATTTCAGTAAGCAAATCTCAGATTTTTGTTCTACTTGTACATGGAGCATTAAAAGTCTACACTAGCTGTCAGGTTCTCCATACTGTTGCACCTGTCTTGAACTTAAGGAAACTTGTGTGAATGGACTTGAGCTATTGGAGAGTTAGGAGCCATCCATGCTGCTAGAAATATTTCTCTTCCTGATAACAGTAATAATTTCATTAGAGATAGAGGTCCACTGTAATTTTCTTTTTCTAATCTTATGCTGAGAGGTCAAAGTGTTTTTTTGGTTTTGATTTTGTTTTCAGTATTTAGGACCAAGATTATACTTGGAAGAATGAAAAACTTTTGCATTTACAAGTTTTAACCTAATCCCTGGCTGCAAAGCCAAAGTTCTGTAACATATGCCATTATGATAAGAATCATCATCCTGAAGATAGATTATCGTGGCTGCTGCAGATGGAATAAAAACAACACAGTGCACACCACTATATAAAAGGCATAAAGTAATTTGAAATAACTTAGAAATATTCAAGAGAACTGCATTATCTCTTAATTGTATCAATTGCTAGTACAAGCACCAGGAGTAACACCCTGGCAATATTCCACATTTCCTGTTGCTCTTATCATTGCTACACAAAAAAGAATACTTACCTGACAGGCCTGAGCAGAATCCATACTGTTTCTCTAAAATCTTAGAATCATAGAATCTCCAAAGTTTTTATTACCAAGAAAACTATCTATTCTTGAAATTTTGTTTCATTTCTCAATGAGATATCCTAGCCAACAAAGGTTGAGGGAAAATGCTGAAAGTCAGTGTTTTTGATGCAAATCTCTTCTCATATCTGACTACATAGAAGGTTTATATTCTAGGTTAAACATATTTAAAGAGAGGAAACCACAAACAAATACATATTAATATTTCAATAGTGCATACATACTCTTTTGCTTAACCTGGAGTGCCCTGTATTAAATGCTTATGAACCTAGAGAGGATAGCTAGATAGTCAGAAAATAAGTAATTACAAAAATAGGACTTCAGAATAGCAGTTTCTTAACCATTGTGAAGTGTTCTGGCCAAGAAAAGTTTTGAGGGGAGATTTGCAATTGTATGGAGGCATTTCTGCATAAGAAAAGGAACAAAGAGAAATCTGAAGAATACTGATCTAAGAACTTAACTGGCAGCGTTGTCTAAGGAGAGAGAAATCTTGACAATGAAATGATGATAGTAATTAGCACAAAGAGATTGGGTATAAAGAGTCAATTTTACAGGATCTTGAAGAAAGTAAGGGTTACCTCTTCCAGCTCTTGCTTACCACTATCTGAGAAGAGTCCTCAGTTTAGTGGCCTGGATGTTTAGTGCCATAAATATTAACTGCATCATTGAGGAAGATACAGCCCTCTGCATTGTACCATGGAAGAGCTACAGATGAGGTGAACACAAAAAAAGTGGTGGGTGTGCAAACTCTGAGTTTGGTTTGGTCACTGAATTTTCCTTGGGAAAGTCACTTCATTGCTGCTTCTCCTCTGTGCCTTCACTAATATGCTCTCTGCTCTGCTTGTTTCCTCCACCCATGCCTTAACTGTTTAGATAGTAATCAGTTTGTTACAGAGGCTGTTGTTGGCTTATCAAAAGCAACATTTTCTTAGACTTCATTTTATTCTTAACTCTGCAACATCCTGTTTGAGTGACCGTAGCAAGTTGGATCTCATTTTTTGTGAGACATGCACATTCCACCTCTACAGTACCTTGAGACTGCAAATCAGTGTATTACTTTAACTGTTAATATAGGGCATCTTCATCTTTTTTTTTTGATATGCTATAACCCTTTAAGTGTTTTAGCTGACTATCCATCTTTTGTGGCTATTAGCTCACGTCCTATAAAGGATACTCCAGAGATCATAGACCAAATATGACTAATGGATAAGTCAAACATCACAAGTATTTGGAAAGAGCTCAGAAGGCTCCAATTTCTTGTCCAATACAGTAAAAGTTTTGGGCATTCCATAATTTCTGCTCAGCTCATCCCATGAGAATGTGGTTAAAGGTTGGCAGAATAACTGTTCCTAGATTAACTATATCCAATTTCAAACTGCAATCACACTTACAGGGTTCACAAATGCAACCATCACTCAAGAAAACAACAATGAAGTATCAGGGTTTTAAAAAAGAATCACTTCAGTGCTGACACGAGAACCTGAAATGGAGTGGACTACATCCAAGTCTGAAAATGAACTGGAAGGACTGTCACATTTAAAAGACAAACTGCAGTTCTCACAGAAATAAGTATGTCAAAACGCAAAAATAATGTCAAAATAGGAAGAATTTCAGAGTAGCTTAAAAATTATTTCTGGGCAGTGAGTCCCAGTGAAGACAGGTATTTATTCAGCAATCAGTAAATGCATTTCAAGTTATTTGCATTTGTAGAGAGCATTGAAAGGCTACCTTATTCTAGGTAAGAATTCTAGGCTCTCATTATTCTAGTTGTTTTCATTAGGCAGGATTGTCTATTTCTTTGTGCTTATATTCAGGAAGAAGTGTCAAATGAGTAGTATTCATAATCAAACGTGATATACAGAGAGTCTTATGACTGATCATTATTTTATCATAAATATTATTTGCGCACAAATATTGGATAAAAGAGATCATATTGCTTCAGAGCCTTAAGAGTTGGTTTAGAGGGAAAGGAACATTTTGTTTTACCTCTGGAATTTCACTCCTAAACAGCTGCCTTTATGCTTATAAAGACATAAAACCACAGTGAAATGCAATGCATAACCTAGGATTTTTGACCAAAACCAAGGGGCTTTCATTGTTGGTGGCTTTAATATGATTTTTTCTATTTCTAGAATTAAAAATACTGAAAAAAATGCTTCATAATGATTAAATAGGGAATAAAGAAACCCCAAATCTATCTTCTGTCAATAAAGAATATGTCACATGCTATTACATTTGGTATGTGGACAGGCTGGAAGTACTGCAGAAACAACATCTTGTTGGTCTCTGACTTTTCAACTTTGCTTGTGCAGCTGTTTGTTTATTCTGCTATTTATATCTCAACTGCCATTTGGAACATGTTCAAAACATGGCAGAAATTTCCAGTAAAATAACTTAAATCAGATGGACTGTCTTCCAGCCTCCTTTACTTAAAAAGGGGAAAGAATCCTAGAAGCAATATAACTTGGAGAAGCATACGTCTTAATTTTACAAGATACTACTCTAACTTCAGATTTGAACAGGACTGGACTGACAGGTCCAAGGTTTAGTTTAGAACAGATTTTTTTTCTTTGAAGCATTATTTTTACAGGCTGCTTTTCATATGGGAGACATTTCTTATGTTTGTTTTTCAAATGTAGGACCTAAGCCTTATTCTTAATTTGAAGTCCTTTAATGAGCAATAGTAAAAGATACTTTCTATGCAGGCTATCTTTGGTCACCCTACCAGAATGAGCTGGAAGCATTTGCTTTCAGACCCTTTCAGGAACTTGCCAGTGCTAAGTACTGAAATACTGAGACAGTGATCTGTTCTGGAGGATTTCACCTTTGTTTTCTCAGTTCAGCCTAAATATTCCCAACATAAATGTTATGATTTACGAATCTTGTGTTTCTTTCAATTTGTCATTCCAATGCAATCCCTGGGTTAAGTGTTTATACTTCCAATTGAAGTTAAAGACCCCACTTCAAGCAGCATCATGCACAGGTAAGTTTTGCAGGAAACTTTTTCACCATCTATTCAAATCAAGTATTACAATTACATCCACAGTTACTGCTGTGGATGTAGCCTTCAAGGGCTCTAAAGGTAAAAGCTGTTCCTCCTACTTCATTCACTTTATGCTTCTGCATTCATCTTTGTCCTTTGTTTTATTTTCTAGCCTTCTTCCTTCCTCATTGAAAGATAACTTCATTCTCCTTTTCCCATTGGGTCTCTATGCTGATACTTATCTAAGTTAGCAGCAAGTCAGACTTCAGCAGTCTTGATGAAAATTACATCTGAAGATGTCATTAACAGCAAAAAAAGCTTCCTAGTTGTCTGTAGCTCTTCTTAAAACCCCACTCATAAGCAGGGAAATGGCCCTAGCTGTATCCAAGAAGAAAAACTGAGACAAAGAATCATGGAATCACTGAAGCATATAAATTTCTCAACTGACTTTAAATAGTTATATAGGGGTAACTTACACTGGGGACAGGGAACAGTTCCCCGTGAGTTATTTATGCCAAAGAGATTAAAAATCATTTGTCAGGAAACTATCCAAACTAAAGATGATCTTAGCATCTGTTGGACATTTTCCCTTTTCCTTGATACCTTTTTATTGTGCAGCAAAGATCTGAAGAAGCAGTGGACAGAGCAGAAAATGCAAGAGTAAGCACAGGTATTTAATACAGTTGTCAGGAAATTTGTCTAAAAGCAGTGAGTTGTGTATTCCTGTCCTTGTCCCAAGCAGTGTTTATGTACTAAATGCTTAACAGCCAGCGAGTAAAATAAACAAACATGCTTGAGTGCTGGGACTGGAACCTATGATTTAATCTTCAGTGCAGAGAGCTTTGCTGTCACTGAATGGCCTAGCTAATGTTAAATTCTTCTGCAGAAATTCAGGAGACCCTGAATGATTTCTATCTTGCTGGGAAATGGGTGTTTAGACAACATCCCATGCTGATAACTCTCCCTTGGTGTGTAATAAGGAGTTGGTGTGCCCAGCAAAAGGCTGAACCTTTCTTTGCTGAGAGCCAAGAACCTGTGCCTGCCTTCCTGGGTGCCAATACTGACATCTATACTTGGAATTGTGTTTAAGTAGGTCTGTTCTCTGGCATGGACGTCAATGGTCAGAGCACTGCCTGCCTTACTGCTGTACAGCTTTTTTACCTTTCAGAATAGGATACTTACAGCAAAAGTGACTATTAGGTGTTTCCAGGAGCCCATGCTGGTTTACGAAGTGTGTCTAGGGACTGTCTGGGAGACTTAAGTGCCAGATTGGATCATTCCAACTGATTAGCCACATAGAGTCAAAGTTCCTCTGCTTAGGAACATTCTCTTGCACTGTTTAACCTATTTAAACATATCCATGGCGATCTGTCAAAGTCATGCAGGAAGCACCTCATCCTTTCACCAATCTGGGTTTATTACCCTAAGTGATAGCTGGGGCTCTGGCAGTAGTTTTCTCTCTTCATGGAGCATGCACTTACTGCTGCAGCTTACAAGACAGCACCAGTCAGCGTGGGGCCTCCTTGGAGCTTTTTCACTACTAGGATGGAAACCTTCAAGAGAAAGAATGGGAGCACCCCTGAAGCAAAGAGTGTGTATCATGTGTGCATAACTGAAGGTGTAAGCCATCTTTACTCATGAACCAGAAACCCTTGCTCTTGTCATTGGTTGCTTGATAAAAGTGTTAAATGCTGTTCTCCCTATCTTGGGTCTCTGATTTCCCACAGTAAGTAATAAATTCTTGCATAAAATCAACATTGATCATACTAATTGCCTTTTATTTCCAGCTTTGAATAGAAAATACCTGTTTGGGTTTTTTCAGGACTTTGTTAATTCCAGTTGGGTGAAATCCTTTTTAACAACATTTTAATTAATCATTGAAGTATTCTGAAATGTCTGGAAAGACTGTTCTGAGTTTTTGATGACAAAATGTACCAACAAATCTTTAGATATCCCTTGACTTATTTGGAGATGCTTGCTGCAAAATCACCACAGAATATTAGACTATTTACTTGTTATTCAAATATACATTTAAGCACTGACATTTTAAAAGTTTGTCCCCAATATGCCAGTGAGGTCTCTTATCTAGCCAATGGCAAGACACAGCTTTGTATTTTAGTGCACAGGCCTCAGGATTGAAGTGGAGCTTCACCCTTAGTTTATTGTTCTTGGTTGGATAGCACTAGATGAACAGCAGGACCTAATGAGCTGTGGGCTGGTGCGCATGCATGCTTGACTTAAGAGTAAGACAGGGCATTCTGGCCCAGATTTGGTTGTTGCCTATATTCCTGTCAGTATGCTAAACCAGGGCAATATCACTTTATTATTGCTTTTAATGAATATTAATGCTCAGTGGATAAGCTATATGAGCTGGTCTTAGCTGGCATTCTGCAGAACTCTCAGATGTTCTGAACAGCAAAAGTAACACTTATTTCTTCCATCTGCATGGAAAATCTTGGAGAAACTAAAACTCTTATATTACTAATTATTTGAATGTTATGTATAGATGAAAACATCTGTCAAGCAAGAAGTTATTAACTGCTTAGAGGATTTCTCTGCATGTCAACTGTTACCTTTTTAGACGATGATACAGGTTATGGTTAAGCCTTATAGATCAGTTCTTTGACAAGTGTGACTTAATATAAGTTTGTAAATTCTTTAGTGTTACCAGAGCTATATGATTTGCATAAACTGAAAAGCATTGTTCAACAATTTTTTGGACGTATTCTGTAGATTTTAGATGCTGACCAGTCTGCCCATTGGGCTCTACTCAGCTGCATATTAACAGCAATAGCATGAAATTTGTTCTTGCAAAAAAAATCTCACAGTATTTTGGGAGCATATATAAAAATGAAATTAGGATTGTATTGTTTTTGTGCCTACAACATGAAAGCAACATGATCTCAGGTTTTAATGTGTCTTGCCATTTTTTATGTGCCTACTACATAAAAGCAACATGATCTCAAGCTTCAATGTGTCTTGCTGTTCTGTCTAGTAGTGCTTAATTATTCATAAACCTTGTAGTAGGCATGGGATGGCATATGATATCTACAGTAACTAGTTCATTTTGAGGAGGTTAGGTGAAGTGTCAGCAGACAAATGGGTGTGCATAAAATCTGTTTCCACCGGAAACTGGGTACTTTCCCAAAAGTGCTTTTCCCTTCCACTTAAAAAACCCTAAACCTCTCAATTTCTTATATATCGCTTGATGAAAATGTGTAGAACAAAAAATAATTATACAGTGTAAAAAGTGCAGCTGCATAAATTTTTCAATATGATTTACTTTATTCTAGTAGTGCTGCATTTCCTACAAACAAACCCAATGGGAAGATCCCATGACTTACAGAAAATTAACTGTTCCTTGAGTTACAGAAAATTAACTCTTCCTTTTAGTTTTCTTGAATATGACTGTTGGCAAATCTTTTGTTAAGCATAAAGAGAACTAAATAAAATATACATTTTTAAGATGGAATTCCCATGAAGAGCAGTTTATAACAAAGGGAATGAATTTTTCTAATATTAAATTGCATACTACTTTATACTTGTTTAAAATATCTCTTAAAATTGCTTGACATGGTCCTTCCATAACTCCTGAAAGTAATGCATTCTGTAAAGAAATGCCACCTATTATTTTATTGACCAGTATCTGTATGTCTGAATCAATCACAGCTTCTTATGCAATACTGTAGAGTACATTAGCTTTTTTTTTTTTTTTTCCAAAAAGGTAGAAACTTTGTTTCATTTTCCCTTTTGATCAGGTATTTTATTCCAAAACATGTCTCTATAAAAAAATCATGTTTTATCTGTCTGATTTTTTGGGGGTTTTATTTTTTCCTCAAGAAAATCACAGTTGCATCTCAGTTAATATGAAATGAATAATCATTCACACCACAGA
Organism: Forpus xanthops; assembly: GCA_032466535.1. NCBI lineage: Eukaryota > Metazoa > Chordata > Aves > Psittaciformes > Psittacidae > Forpus > Forpus xanthops. The sequence continues at coordinate 8,996 of JASSUY010049005.1, forward strand.
AGCCACTTGGTCTTCCCTGATTCTTGTCTCACATGCAGTTGCAAAGAAAGCAAGTCAACATTACTTGTAGAGTGGCATCTCTATAACCTTTTCAAGCCCTTCAAGCCAGCAAATTTTCGGATTTGCTTTTTTCTTCAGCTAGCACCTTGCCAGTGTGGCTGCACTGGCCTTAGTAGTTTTCTGGTGGACATTTGTCATTTATGTGGTATATCACTTTTCCTTTGGCCATGAAGGTCACATTGCGATTTCTCAACTAATTGTAACCAAAAAACTTCTTATTTTTTTTTTAATTTGTTGGATAATTCCTCTGAAGATACAATGATTCTTACAAAGAGTACAAAATTGTCTTTTAATTTCACTGTTGCTTATCGACATCACCCAGGATCAGGAGCTGAATTTTAAACTTATATAAAGAGAAGGAGGGATGATGAATTACAAAGTTCACTTCCTATTATAAAATGCATTAAAATGCAGAGATAGAGTTTGAATTTACTAGCTAGGGAAATTACAGTACAGCTATAAGCTAATTCTCCTGTACACTACTTTATAGCTTTGGAAAATTGTACAAGATACTGAGGTAATTAGTCACTTCTGACATTCAGAACAGATCTCTTTTTTGAAAGCTTCATCATTCTATATATACTGTCATAGGCATATAAGGTGTTTGAGAAGTAGCTTGCTGGCAAAAGTACAGCCTCTCCTGGGATAACCTGGGAGAACTTGCTATCTAACTGGTGGATGAAACAATTTCCTGCATATTAGTGCTGTCTTCTATTACATATTCTCAAATCTGCATGTCACTGTTGTAAACCAAACCAAAATAAAAGGATTTGTTCACTTCTTCAATATTATATTTTTTAAACTGAAGAATATTGTGGATGAATGGCTCAAGCATTTTCCTAACTTGAAATTTATCAGAATAAGAGTATTTCAGTCAGCTTTGTTTCCCAGTTATAACTGCACCTCAATTTCGATACATTACATTATATCTATCCCCCATTTGAAATGGGAGATGTGTCAAATAACAACAACTTTGCTCGTTATAGAGAAACACTCTTTAAAAAGATATTGACAAATCAAAGACTTTTTAAAAGACATAAAAGCCTGACAAACTGTTTAACAAACATAAGCTATGAGGTAATGGTTTTATTTTCTTAAGAGAAAAAAATGTTCTTCACAGTTTCCATGTCTGGAAAAAGTGGTTATGAAGAAAACAATGATAGATTATTTTCCATGTATCCTGCTTCTAGAAGAAAACAGGAAATTATATTATTTGTAGCAAAGATTTATTTTTAATAAGGATAAATTTGTTCCCTTAGTTTTCCTATGAAGCTGTAGTAGAAGGGCTACCTGGAGAGGCTTGGATGTATTTAAGTGGCTAACTTAAATAGAAATAATTCATAACACAGTACTAGACTTTAATTGCAAAAAACGCAAGGTGTGTGCAGGGCTATGAGAAGGAGCCTTGTTTTTTTGCCATATGCAAGGGAAAACAGCTGACTAGCTGGGCCTCATCCCACCATGGTACATTCATGTTAGATGTACCTGAGGAATAAGTTTGGGATTTGGGTCAGGGAGGAAAAAGACTAGTGACCAAAACCAAAATAATTTGAAGGAGAGAACAAGATGAGAAGTAGCACCCAAAGGTTGTGTGTCACCTTGAGGAAGCCACAGCAGAATTCACAAGCTAGTTAGGCAGTAAAGCAGCAAATAGGACTCTAGTGGGATTTTTCAGAAGCACTTAAACACAAAGTGTCCAGTTTTTCAGCCAAAATTAGAGTCTGAAGTGCTTCGCAAATCTCACTTGGGCTATATAGGTCTATAGTGGCAGTGATAACTTAAAAATACGGTCTTTTCAGCACCCTCCTTTTCTCTTAAAGGGAAATAACAACAATAGCAACAGTAGTTTCTATCTTGCAGTGTGTCTCTGAAGACAATTTTGTTAAAAAAGCCTCTGATATTCTCAGGTGCTGTGAAAGCTCTGAATGCTATGAAAGCTACAGAAGCAGCAAAAATATTTTATTTGCCAGTGTTTGGGATCAAGTGTTGACCCAAAGCTCAGCTCCACTCCAGGGAGGCAGGTTAAGTCAATCATAATGACAAGGTGTTATGATTTAAGCCCAGCTGGCAAATCAGGCACTCAGTTGTTAGCTCACTCACGCCCTTCCTCCCCCCACTCCTCAAGGGATGAGGAGGAGAATTAAAAGAATGTAACTCCCATGGGTTGAGATAAGAACAAGCCGGTAACTAAAGTATAACACAAACCATTGCTGCTACCACCAATAATAATAATGTTAAAGGAAATAACAAGGGAAGAGAATACAACTGCTCACCACCCGCGTACCGTTACCCAGCCCAACCTGAGCAGTGATCTAACCCTTCCAGGTAACTGCCCCCAGTTTATATACTGAACATGACGTGCTGTGGTATGGAGTACCTCTTTGGTTAGTTTGGGTCAGGTGTCCTGTCTCTGCTTCCTCTCGGCTTACCCTCCTGCCTGGCAGAGTGTGCGACTCAGAAAGTCCTTGGTCAGAGTAAACATTACTGTGCAGCAGCTGAAAGCATCATTGTTATCAGTGCTGTTCCCAGGCTGAAAGTCAAAACCACGGCCTTGCCCCAGATACTAAGACAGAGAAAAATGACTGCTACTGGTGAACCCACAATAACCACCCTTATTCCATACCATTCATATCATGCTCAGATCCCACATCTTCAATGTACCATCACTCTTATATATATGCATATATACAACCACAGACAGAGAGACAGATATATCATTCCTTAGTGCATAGACCAATCTCTATAAAGCTGCTGAATCCATCCGATCCATGATGTTGAGCTCCATCTCTTCTAACAATCTTTTAGGGCAGGAGAGGCTGTGTGCAGTGTTCACATTCATGTATAATTTAGGTAATGGTGTCCATTGCTAAATCCACCCCTCAATCATGAGTCCATCTGTAAGTTGCATCTTTACCCTGACGGCCTGAAGTGTCATGGGCCCACTAGGCTCAAAATAATTCACTTGCCCCTTCAGCAGTTTCTGCAGTTTGTCGCTGGTTACTCCATAGAACTGCCTTCCATCTCTGACCCTTCCAAAGTATTAGAGGTTCCCAGTGGACTAGATACTTGCCCATACTGTCTCACACACCCTGCCACTTGTGACTGTCCAGCCCTGGGGAAAATCTCTTTGTCCTCCTATATCGTTGTCTAATCCTAGTCTAGACCTAAACATGACTGCTTAACTTTCTGGATCAGACAAAATGGTCATGGATAAAACATACTCTGTATGCATGTCAACATGGTGATCCCCATCGCAGTCAGCAGGCAAGTCTCAAGGGTACCCAAAGGCCATTCAAAACCTTCAGAACTTTCAAATGACGCTGCTGTATTTGTCACTATGGCTGGTGTAGCTGCTGAACTTGGAACTGGAGTAGCTGCGCTGTTTGTTGTAGTCAGAGTTTGAGTAGCTGCTGTACTTGCCATGAGGGTGTATTGGAATGTCTCCCTCATAGGCTGGCCACCCAAGTAGGGGAAAAACGATGTGCAATTGCTCAGCACTTCTATTACTTACCTCCCAAACTATAGAGGTGGTGATCACACTGGGAAGGCAAGCCAGATCAGTTTCATAGAATCATAGAATCATAGAATAGTTAGGGTTGGAAAGGACCTCAAGATCATCTAGTTCCAACCCCCCTGCTC
>JASSUY010049009.1:0-17141 GCA_032466535.1 Forpus xanthops
TCCAACCCAGCCTTGAACACTGCCAGCGATGGAGCATTCACAACTTCCCTGGGCAATCCATTCCAGTGCCTCACCACTCTAACAGTAAAGGGTTTCTTCCTTTCTAAACTTCTCTTTTTAAGTTTGAACCCATTACCCCTTGTCCTGTCACTGCAGTCTCTAATGAATAGGCTGTCTTCAGATACTGGAAGGCTGCTATGAGGTCTCCATGCAGCCTTCTCCAGGCTGAACAGCCCCAGCTTTCTCATCTTATGCTGGAGATGCTCCAGTCCCCTGATCATCCTTGTGGCCCTCCTCTGGATTTGTTCCAACAATATATTGTCTATCTGTATATGTAGTGGCATCAAAATATCTTGAGTGTTCTTCTGACTTCCTGTTTTTCTCTTCTAGCTCCTGGCTTACCCTCTGAGTCCAAATGAAAGTTTTCTGAGGTATCTCACTTTACCACAGGATAATGAGCTAGCGATTGATCTGAGACAAACAGCTGTTGTGATTATGGCCCATTTAGATCGCCTAGCCACTCCATGTATGCCTCCACAGTGCAGCTCTCCTACGTCTCATAAGGTAACTGTTTGCAATGTCAAAGTTCATAATATAGTTTCCCAGAAGTGTAGCGGATTTTCAGTTTTGAAGGAAAACAACTTGTAAGAGTCTTCAAATTTCTGTTCAATTTTTACAGAGTAACCTTGAGTTGCCTATATTTGTCTTACTTGGGTATCTTTTATTAAATCATAGAATCATAGAATAGGTAGAGTTGGAAAGGACTTTAAGATCATCGAGTTCCAACCCCCAGGCCATGGGCAGGGACATCTCACACTTAACCATGCCACCCAAGGCTCTGTCGAGCCTGGCCTTAAACACCACCAGGGGTTCAGTCAGTCTTGGAATATATTCCTATGGTTTGTGAGCTATCCTTTCTTATGACTACACTGTGGTTAATTCTGCCATATTTTGGGCTGTTAGGTGTGTTTATCAGAGTAAATGCTCAAGACCAGACTTTATAAATGCTGAGGGTCTGATGTATTTAAAAAAAAAAAGTGTTAAGCTTTCCAACTTTGAAAACCTCTGAACACTTACTGTAGATATTTATAGCTTATTCAGTACCAGACTGAATAAGCTGAATATGATGCATACAAGCCTTTATTTTTGATGTCTTTTAATAGATAAGCTTTATTGACTATGGGCAGTAATGACTATCACAGGTTTGAGTATGTTTGACATACAAAGTTTTAAAAAATAATCTACGCATTTTATTAAGTTGCGTATTTCAAAATTAATACTTACAGAATTTCTTATTTTCTAGGGATCTCTGCAAGAGGTCATCGCTTGGGGTTTAATAGGTTGGAAATATTATGCTAATGTGAGTGGTCCAATTCAGTGTGAAGGACTTGCCAATCTTGGTGTCGTCCAGGTTGCCTGTGCAGAGAAACGTTTTCTAATACTATCTAGAAATGGACGAGTTTATACACAAGCATACAACAGTGATACTCTGGTGAGAGTTTTTGTATATGTGTTCAAAAATGTGTTCCTTTTCTGTATTATTTCATAGCATAAGTCTGCTCCTTTAGCTGTTTACAGTTTCTTGGAAGAGTTGATTGGGACTTTTGTGAGCTTCTAGGATGTTGGTTTTGAACTTTCAGAAATAGTAGTTTTGATGTTTTTTTATTGACTTAATGAAATGCATCTGTTTTTTGTAATTTTATTAGGATAGAGGTTATGAATACAATAATAATCACTTTCATTGGTACACTTGCCTTAGTAACAACTTCAGAAATTAGCAGATGTGAAATGGATTTTGCTTCAGTGATGTAACGCTGTGCCCAAACTGTGTAGTTACAGGAACACTTGTAACTAAGATTTGCCTGTAAGATTAACACCATTCTCATGTATACTGAAGACCTGATAAGAATATAACAAAATAACTTCAAAGCATTGTTCCTGTCAGACTTGAATAGTAGATTTGACCTTTGTTTTTTCCTTACACCTTTTGCTCATAAATTTGAGTGCAAGTTTTGATGAAGGAAAACTATACCTGGTTATTCTAGACAAGTGCTGAAAAACAGAAGCATTTTTTGTAAGTGTATTGCTTTTGTTTGGTTCACAGGGACCCCAGCTGGTGCAGAGTCTAGCTTCCAGAAATATTGTGAAGATAGCAGCACATTCAGATGGACATCACTATCTTGCTTTGTCAGCAAATGGTGAAGTTTTCTCCTGGGGCTGTGGAGATGGTGGAAGACTAGGTCATGGAGATACAGTGTATGTAATAAAAATAATCATAGAAGTTATTTGCCAGTGTCTGAATTCATAAGAAAAACTGTTTTGTGAAGAAGCTCATTCATTATTTGACATCAGTCTCTGCTGTTGAACAGAAGTTATATTCTCCCTGCATTTTTTCACTGTCTGTAATATTCCCGGTTCTGTATTACTGCTGCTTTCTGAAATACTTGTAGATAGAGCGTGCAGTAGTGGTTGAACTGTTATTAGGTCCTTTATTTATGGTTTTATGAGTCCACAGCGCATTTTCTCTAGAACATTGACTCAAATGTCAGTGGGGTCATCATTTCCTGTGCAGTCACGTTGCATATAAATTTTTTTCTCTTATGTTAAACAATAACATTGCTGTCCTACTTCTGTCATGGATATTCTGTGGGGGTTGTACGTTAACATATTTTAGAGTTTTTAAGTGTCTTCTTCCAGTGCTAAATTCCCTATAAAAGCAAATGAGTCACTGCACAATGGCTAGCAGTGTCATGAAATGAATTGTTAATTGTTCAGATAAAGTAATTAAAGATAATATGTATAATAGACAAATATTTGTCTGAGAAGGCTGCATTAATTTAATTGGAAATAGAAGTCATAGTTGTCAGAAATTCCTTCAGTGGTTTGCATGTTGTTGAACACACTGATCTTAATTTTTGGCTTATAGCTCTATTTATTTCTTTCAACTTCAGACTAATAATAAGTTTTGCAGGTAGAATTGCAGCAGTTGTTTTCTAACATGTATGTCACACCTTTTATTGTCTACTCATCAGATCACATTTTGTGAAATATGTCACTTTTTCTTTAAATAGCCCTCTGGAGGAACCTAAGATGATATCTGCTTTATCGGGAAAGCAAGCTGGGAAACACGTTGTTCATATTGCATGTGGAAGCACCTATAGTGCAGCCATTACTGCTGAAGGAGAGCTATATACATGGGGACGAGGAAACTATGGCAGGCTTGGCCATGGTATGTTGCCTGATACCTGAAAGTAAATTGTGTGTCAAAGAATTGTTTAGTGCCTGTCTCAAATGATCTTTTGTCCAACTCACCTAAAGCTAATTTAAGAACTATATGTGGCTTCAAATGAATTGAAATGATTAAGGGAGGGACTGTCTTAAAACCACTAAATTTCTGAGTTACTTAAAAAAAAGCAATTGGATTGAGAAGAAAAATCTACAGTTTTCTGTTCCCTTCCTTGTGAAACAAAGACTGTCTCATAGGTTAGATCAGTATTAGATATCAAAGAAACTTTATAAGAGCTTATGGGAGCTTAGTCATGATGCTCCAATCTGAAAACAAAACCAAACCAACACTCTTCTGCTCCTATACAACAAAACACCCAAAAGCAAATAAAAAAGAAAAATCCAAGGCCAAATAATAACCAAACAAAAACCAACCAAACAAAAAAAAACCCAAAGAACCTGTGAGGCCTTCTTGGCTTTGCTTCTCATAGAACTACTTTGTTTTGAAGGTTCCAGTGAAGATCAGACCATCCCGATGCTGGTCACTGGGCTGAAAGGACTCAAAGTTATTGATGTGTCCTGTGGGAGTGGAGATGCTCAGACTCTTGCAGTTACTGAAAACGGTTGGTAGCAAAATATAACACTTTAAGCTTATCTTTTCTTCCTTTCATTCTCAAGATATTTATACCTTAGATATGCTTATTTCTAGTGGCTTGAACTGTGTAAAAATAAGAAGCTGAAATTCCTTTTGGGGAAAGATAAATGCAAAATGTGTAATTGCACATATAATTTATGCAGATATATTCCCGTGCATAGATATGCAAGTTACTAATTATGAATCTGCAAAGGTAAATCCATATATGGCATATATGTATAAAATTATGATGTAAATGTATACATACACACAAAAAATTGCATATATGTACATACATCAAAGTTTTGTTCACTATTATGTGAGTGCAAATAACTCATGTTGTCACAACAACTAGAATTTTGAGTGAGAAAGTCTGTGTTAACCTATGGGAAGTGCCAAAGAGAGACCGTATTGAGATTCTGCTTCCTAGCATCCCTAAGTGAGGTGCCTAGACTGAGACAGATTCAAAACCTGAATTTCACTGTTTGAGGATAAGCACCAGAGTCATCCTTGAGAAAGCAGATAGTGCTTGGAAGCTCTTTTAAGATGTGGCTGGTTATGTGGGTGTGCAGAATTTAAAAGCTGCAAGCTTTACTCATTCAGGAAATGGAAACCCAAATACCTACCCCATACTCTCTGGTGTCCTCATTGTATGCTTCCATTTCTTATCGGAGTACCTTAGGGACTAGCTTATGCAAGTAAAGAGCATAAATGTATCAGAATATAAACCAAGGCTTTCTTTTTGGACAAGCATATGTGTACCATTCTTGAACTATAATTTTATTTAATGCAGATGGCAAATGACTTGGACTATTTCAGAGTTCCTACATCAGGGCTTTAGATATAGTAGTGTGTTTCAAAAATATGTGGTAGACAGTGGCACTCTTAATTACGTTTTATGAAATGGTTGAATGGCAACTGCAAATTAAAACAAGTTTAACAGACTATTTGGCCATTTAATGTGGAAAAAGATTTTGCAAGTTCTTTTAGAGCCTTGTAATAAAAGAAAGTAGTTTTTAACCACAGGTTTGATTTGCTGTAAGTCCTTACTTCATATATTTTTAAGAAGAGCTTTCTGTACACTGATGAATTTTCAGTGCATGTTATGTGCTGCTCTTAGTTCCATCAATGTGAAAACTTTTCTAATATTTTTCATCATATTTTCATGAAGAATTAAAAAATAATTTATAACTGCTATTCTTAAGTTACAATTTGAAAATTCTGCTTATTATAGAATCTTATCTTTCTAAGAACTTGTCAAAACAGATAACTTCATTACATGACAAAGTAATGCAGTATTTTTGTTTTCTTTCTCTTGATTTAAAGGCCAAGTGTGGTCTTGGGGTGATGGAGATTATGGAAAACTGGGAAGAGGAGGCAGTGATGGTTGCAAGACTCCTAAGTTAATAGAAAAACTTCAAGATCTGGACATTGTGAAAGTACGCTGTGGGAGTCAGTTTTCTATTGCGTTAACCAAAGATGGCCAGGTCTACACCTGGGGCAAAGGTGACAATCAGAGACTTGGGCATGGAACAGAAGAGCATGTTCGATATCCAAAACTGCTGGACGGCTTGAAAGGTAGTAACCAACTGAAAGTATTCCAAAGTTCTTTTTGCTGTTGTTGCAGTCTTTTATGGGACACTAATGACCTCAACTTTAAGAATGATGGTACCATGTACTCTGTTATGCTCTATGCTAGTTGCATTGAAAAAGATAATAATGCACGTTTCCCAGGACTTCTGCATTTATACCTTTAGAATTCTAGCAGACTTAGAGACACTATGACTACTTTAAATGCTGCTTGTCTTATATTCTTGCTGCTTTTCTTTCACTGTGATTTAAGTGTTTATGTGAACCTGTACCTTTGTTATACAAATGAATATATATTAAAAAGATATAGTTATGCTTAGATTAAGGCATGTAAATAGAATGAATGACAGTCACAGGCAACAAGTAATGTTAACACTGTGTTTGTGCCAGTACTTCTGACTATTTTGTAATAAAGTGAAGATTATTTCTTGCATTTGAGAGAAACCTGAGTTCTATGGGAGAAGACAAGTAAGAAACATCCTTATTGCTCTATCATTCCTAAAATTGTTATTCATATATGATGAATGGTCTAATAGAAGGTAACTCCTGAACTGATGACTACCATATAACTTTATAGTCTCTGTTGAAAGATCTCCCCATCTATGAATAAATCTTTCCTGAAAAAAATAAGTAGAAGGGATACAAAATAGAAGAATTTTTTATAACAAACTTGTCTACTTTTGTACTTAAGCTGTCTCTTAAGAATTTTTTAAATATTTCCTTGGTTTTTCTTTTGCCGTACTCTTCCAATCCACTGCTAAGGCAAAGGTGAGACTTTTGACATCCATAATCTGTTCATAGTGAAGTATAGTTGTAATTAGCACAGTTTTCCTTACCACTGATATTTTTCTGTTAATGACTGTAATCTTTAGTTTATGTTTTCAATATTGACTTTCCTATCAGGGAAGAAAGTGATAGATGTGGCAGCTGGATCTACCCATTGTTTAGCGCTGACTGAAGATAGCGAAGTGCACAGCTGGGGAAGCAATGATCAGTGTCAACATTTTGATACTTTGCGGATCACCAAACCAGAGCCTGCAGCTCTCCCAGGATTAGACACAAAGCATATTGTTGGAATTGCTTGTGGGCCTGCTCAGGTAAGTTTTATTATTGATTTGTTAATTCTGATTTTTCTTTGTCGCTGAGACTAGTTCTGTACAGTAGTCCTAATCGTTCTTCCTGTGTTTGCATGACTTTTTTCTTATAATTTCTTATTCTGAATAAATGAAATCTTGGAAAAAATAAGTCTTATGCAGTTCTGCTGGAAAGAGGTGACTAGCTTTCCTTTTCTTTGGTATTCTGAGGAGTAGCTATTTACCTGATGTGTTTTTAGTCTGGTATTGAAATTGAAGAGTTGTCAAGCACAAGGTTTCTTGCAACAAAGATAGTGAGCTTTATGGACTGGCGTAACAGCAGTTTGGAAAATGTGATAAGAGAATTTTTTTTCTGGCCTTGGTAGGATTTTGTATATGTTTACAGGGATGCCAGTGGAGGGTTCTCTTCAACAGATGTGCTGATATTATTTCTGCATCTTCTGATACTCTTTGAAGGCAGATGTTAGCTTTACACTCCTATCTCTAGTCAGTGTCATCTTATCTTTGGGAAATAACTGTTGAACTTTGTTTCTATTTATAGAGTTTTGCTTGGTCATCGTGTTCAGAATGGTCAATAGGTTTGCGGGTGCCTTTTGTGGTGGATGTTTGCCCCATGACATTTGAGCAGCTAGATCTGTTACTAAGACAAGTGACAGAGGGAATGGATGGCTCCTCTGACTGGCCCCCTCCTCAGGAGAAGGAGTGTATGGCTGTGGCAACATTAAACCTTCTAAGGCTTCAGGTACCTTCAATTTCTTACACATTGAGCAGTCCTTGAGCTAATTATTTCAGTAATGGATGAAAATAGCAGACTTAATGTACTTTAAAACATTTTTATTGATTTTAAAAGTGAAGTAAGTACTGTATTACTTTCTACTCTTTGAAATTTGGCAACTAATGGTTGTTTTTTTTTTCTTCTTGGCAGCTTTTGGATCTCTTTAAAAATGAGCCATAAAAATAAAATTTAAATGACTTAAGAATGGTATAGTCACACAATAAGCCAATACACTCAGATTTTGAGCATTTCTAAGAATTTGAAAAAATTTCTAAGCATTTTTAAGAGTGATAGTCCTCTTTAGAAGGTATCTGAAGATGTGCTACTTTGCCTACCATACTGTAGCAAAGTAGGAATAGTTTAGGTCATTCTCTAAGTTATTACAGTTCAGAGTTTTAGGGTATATAATTAAATACATTACATAATATTTGGGTATTAGTTTAAACTGAGTATGTGTTTGAGCAAGCATTCAGTTCCCTTAGTTTTGTGAATTTAGAGGTGTTAGAGTTTGTGTCTTGGTCAGTGAACTTAATTTTTCCAGGTTTGAAGCAAAGTTTTCTAATACAGTCAGCACACAGCATAAACACAGAGGAGGAAAGAATAGATATTTTAATGTGCATCTTGACCTCTGGGAACTATGAAGAGCTAATGTACAAAGATCTGAAAGTCCAACAGTGATATGTAGTTACAAATGAGTTGCAAAACTCGGCATCTGTTTAACATAGCAGAACACTGCCAATCTGTTGAGGACAAATAACTTTCCTGCTCAAGTCTGGGATATACTGAGCAGCTTGAGCTAAAGAACAATCATCTTATTGGCAGAGGGTGGAAAAATATGCTTGGTTTTCCCTTCATATAAGTAAGTAGCTTAGAGGAATACAGTGACATTTCTCAGGCACGGCTACAGGCTGGACAAAGATGAAATTCAGAGCAGCCCTGAGGAGAAGGACTTGGGGATGTTGGTCAATGAGAAAATGAACATGAGCCGGCAGTGTGAGCTTGCAGCCCAGAAAGCCAACCGTATCCTGGGCTGCATCAAAAGGAGTGTGACCAGCAGAATGAGGGAGGTGATCCTGCCCCTCTACTCTGCTCTCATGAGACCTCACTTGGAGTATTGTGTACAGTTGTGGTGTCCTCAACACAAAAAGGACATGGAACTGTTGGAACAAGTCTGGAGGAGGGCCACGAGGATGATCAGGGAACTGGAGCACCTCCCCTATGACGATAGAATGAGAGAGTTGGGGCTGTTGAGCCTGGAGAAGAGAAGGCCGCATGGAGACCTCATAGCAGCCTTCCAATATCTGAAGGAGGCCTATAGGGATGCTGGGGAGGGACTCTTGATTGAGGGATTGTACTGAGAGGACAAGGGCTAACGGGTTCAAACTTAAACAGGGGAAGTTTAGATTGGATCTGAGGAAGAAATTCTTTACTATAAGGGTGGTGAGGCACTGGAATGGGTTGCCCAAGGAAGTTGTGAGTGCTCCATCGCTGGCAGTGTTCAAGGCCAGGTTGGACATAGCCTTGGGTGTCATGGTTTAGTGGGAGATGTCCCTGCCCATGGCGGGGGGTTGGAACTAGATGATCTTAAGGTCCTTTCCAGCCCTAGCTATTCTATTCTATGATAACTTTCCTCTCCCAAAGTTCACATCTCTTCTTAATTAAAATTTGCTTTCTCCCTCCCTTTTTTTTTATTTTTTTTTATTTTTTCAGCTTCATGCTGCCATTAGTCATCAGGTGGATCCAGAATGCCTTGACTTAGGTTTGGGCAGTATTCTGCTCAATAGCCTGAAACAGACAGTGGTAACATTAGCAAGCAATGCTGGTGTTCTTAATACTGTGCAATCGGCTGCTCAAGCAGTGCTGCAGAGTGGATGGTCTGTGTTGCTGCCAACAGCAGAAGAGCGGGCTAGAGCTCTCTCAGCGCTCTTACCCAGTGCAGGTTGGTCCTAATATTTAAACCCATTTGTTTGGAGTTTTCATTTCTAGTTCATTAATAGCTTCTTCCATTCTTAAGTTTCAGGAAATGAAATGAATGTTAGTCCAGGCCGTAGATTTATGATTGACCTCTTGGTGGGCAGCTTGATGGCTGATGGAGGCTTGGAGTCTGCACTAAATGCTGCTATTACTGCAGAAATTCAGGTATGTTTCAGCAGCTTTGAAGGTCTGCATGAAGAGAGTAAGAAGATGTATCAAGTGTTTTTTCGGGTTTGTAGATTGATGTTATCCTCTTTTGGCCTGAAACTTGAGCCGGTGTTTGTATGGAAGTGTGAATCACATGCTCCTTTTTAGTACTGTGTTTCTTCTCGTTGCCTGGAGTGATGATATCAACAAAGGTAACAAACTTTAAATAAAGCTCTATAATAGGAGCATAATTTTAAAAAGCAGTTTGTACCTTTCTGTGGGATTCTTGAGTTCTTCACTTCCTTGATTTCACCTATGTCTCTCCAGCAGGAATTTCAGCTGTAGTACTCAGGAATTCAAGATGAGTGAATTCTTTGCAGCATCCCAAATTTCCATAGGTTCCATTTCAGGCAGGTTTGAATGTGTATTAGATGCTGACTAGTTATATAAAGGAAGAAAGAAACATTCTGTATATACTATCTTCTTCATTAGTTCCTCAGAGATAGGACATCCTCTGCAGGGACTACTTTGAATTGCCATGTTTATGTGTGCCTGTGAAAACAAAAGTGTGCTTTTCCCTTGCCTCTTTACTTGTTTTATTCTTCCAAGTATATTTTCTTCTTGGTTTTTTTTCTCCACTGTTGGTAAATGGGGAAGTTTATGATGAAAGGAAATGTATGTATTTTTGCTTTACTGCATAGTCTGACGTTAGCATTTTCTGTTGTATTTAAAGATATGCAACACCTCTTGATTTTTAACCAAGTCTCCTAGGGCACATTTGTTACAGCATGGGTCAGAGATGCTAGAGCCAACTTCAGGTATATGCTTAAAGTGATCTCAACAGCAGAATATAGCTCTGCACAGGTTAATTTATGTTGTCTTAAACTTCAGTGAATATATTTCCATAGGGTTTTGTAGGAGCTCTGTATGACTATAGCTCAGTAGCAAATCTACACCAGGTTCTTCTGCAGTGGGCTGTATTTATTATTTTTATAGAGCAAACATGCCTTCAGTTTTGAACTGTGCAACACCTATTGGCATGGTTAAACACGTCGAACACAAAGCAATTATTAACTTGATTTGGTGGAAATTGAATTTAATGGGTGTCTACTCTTTCTTACTTTCACCTCCCTTTTATTTTATCTTTTTTTAAAAACGTGTGCCCATGGAGTTGTTATGGAATATTCAATGCACATTTGCAGGGTAGGGATTGTTTCATTTCTGGCATAAGTAAAAATAAATTGATCATGTTAACATGAATACTTGTTAGTAAAATGTTTCATAATCACAGTGGCAGTTTGCCCATTTTCTTTATATACTTTTTTAGGATATTGAAGCAAAAAAGGAAGCACAGAAAGAAAAAGAAATTGATGAACAAGAAGCAAATGCATCAACGCTTCATAGGAGCAGGACTCCATTGGACAAAGATCTTATTAATACTGGAATTTATGAATCTGCAGGAAAGCAAAGTTTACCATTAGTTCAGTTAATTCAGCAGTTACTAAGGTAGTTGCTTAGAATTTGTCTTCTACTCTTGTACAGAAGATCTGTTCAGAAGTTTTACAAGCTAGTCAACTAAAAGATGGCTAATTTTGGTTAGCAGATAAATAGTCTCCTGCAAGCATTTTAGCTCCTCAGAATACAAAATATTGAACATTTTCCTAAGTTTCCTATAGTTTTGCTATTTTATATTTGCTGAAGAGCAAACTTCTATACTTAATGACTGATTTTAGAAAAACTTACTGCCTTGCTTTTATGATTTGTGTACTTCTTCCTGTACTCGGAAAGTCTGTGTAACAAATAAAGGAGAAACACTCAAAAGCCTGTCCTTATGAAGTATGGGATGCATCACAAATTTATTTAGAATGGAATATTTTTCCGTAAGGAGACTGTAGTTGGGGCTGTAAGTGGGCAGAAACATGAATTTTAAATTTTTGACACTGATAAAGAATTGTGAATGCATGACCAACAGGGTGCTGAGAACAAAGCTTCTTTATGTCAGCTACAGCAATGTTATATATATATGTGACAGGAAGTAATTATGAGGCTACTAAGAGATATATTGTGCTTTTTCACTTAATTGTGCTGGTAACCAAGTAATTAATCAGTACTGAGACTCTTCTGAGCTACATAATGTCATGACTTTCATTGCAACCTTTCAGTGAAAATGGTCAGATTGTTTTTGTAGTGAGTGATTGAAAGAAGAACCAGAATTGACATATTTTTTATAAATCCTATAAAATGGAATGCTTCCACAAAAACCATAGACTTTTTGGATACTATGATGCAAACAAGGGAATATCCTGTAAAGAAACTTTGCATAGGTTCCTTATATAGCTATGTGAAACTCTAGCTAAAGCTTAACTTGTGTTTCTGTGGACTGTTTTCACTACCAGCTCCCTTTAAGTATTTTACAATACTTTTATGCCAATTAGGAACATTGCTTCGCAGACGATAGTCAAACTAAAAGATGTTGCTCGTCGCATTTCTTCCTGCATGGACCATGAACATTGTAACAAAGAGAGATCTGCTTCTCTGGACCTGTTGCTCCGTTTTCAGCGGCTGCTTGTTAGTAAACTTTACCCAGGAGATTATGTTGGGCAGGTCCCCAATACATATGGTAAGTTACTGTACAAAAATAAGCCCTCCTTCTCCCAGCATTTCTGTAATAAGTTTTTCAGAGGATATTAGTTTCTTTCTTTAACTTATCTCATTTATCAGGGTAGTTACTGAATCTGTCTGAAAAGTGTTTGAAAGTAGTTCTTTAATTCTTTTCGTGAAGGGAAATTTCTGAAGGCAACAGGATCTAGATAATAAATTTATGAACTTCTGAAGTTTTATAAGGATGTCATTTCTAAATGCAGTGCTAATACTGAGTAGCTGCATTTCAGAAGAGTGACAGCTTTTGAAATCTGTCTCTCAAATATGACTATGTGATGGTTTTCTGTACTCTTCCTCCTTTTTACGTAGGTCCTGACCTCTTAGGTGTTGGCTCTTTGCTGAAGAAATACACTGCTCTTCTGTGCACACACATTGGTGATATACTTCCTGTGGCAACCAGCATTGCTTCTACTAGTCATAGGCATTTTGCAGAAGTGTCTCGTGTGGTGGATGGGGATTTAACAGGTAGGTTTTTCTTTTCTGTTCTCCTTTCCTTTCCTTCACAAATTATAAAGTTGTATTGTAGATGTTCTTGAAATTTGTGAATGACAAAAAAGAGTCAAGAAGGGAAGATTCGATGGGGAAGGCAAGAGCTTTGTAATGAAGCAGTACTTGAAGGCAGAATATATTGCTTGGTAGTTTACTTCTGTGTTTTCTGTGTTCTAGGCATTCTTCTTCCAGAATTGGTGGTTTCTGTAGTGCTACTTCTCAGTAAAAATGCTGGATTAATGCAGGAAGCAGGTGCTATCCCTCTGTTAGCTGGTTTGCTTGAACATCTAGACAGATTTAACCATTTAGCCCCTGGAAAGGAAAGGGATGACAATGAGGATTTAGCATGGCCAGGAATAATGGGTATGTACTAAAATATCTGGGCTGTTTATTTTTTTTTCATAAAGTAGCTATATAAAAATGGTGTCTGTTCCTGAACTGCTCTTGGGAAGGGAATTCTACTTTAGAGTATAAATTTTTATTAACCGATTCATACATCAGTATTTATTTCTGCCTGTAAATTCTTAAGGGAGCTATATGCAGAGGTGAGATTAAGCAGAGTACAAATGCAACTTTTTAAATTAAGTCGTTCAAGTAATTTTGAGTGTGAAAAGTTGCAGTGAAAACAGGAGTGGTACATCTGTGCATCTTGTTACTAAGTTCTATTTGTAACGTAAAGGCAGAGTAATGCGAAAGCTTTGAAATGAGGAATCTTTTTTTTTCCGAAGGCACTATATAACACAACTGTGTCTGGGATGAAAAGAGAAGTTAAAAATGAGCATTTCGGACTGTAAGCATTTTACTGGCGGTGGTTTGCATAACTTAAGAGAGCCAGATGTCATGCTGCTAGACGGTAGTGTGTTGGAGAGAGCAAAAACTATGTGGAAAGTCAGTTACTGGTCTTAATAGAGAAAACTAATGTAAAGTTGCATGTGTGCAAGCATTACTCTGATGATTCTTGCCTGGATGAAATTACCTTTACTTTGAAATAGTTTACTTGTATGTAGATGGAGGAGTTCTAACATGTCTGTAACCTTCCTTCTTTCATATAAAAAAAATGATCTGGATTTAGACTAAAATTAAAAATACAGCCAATGCCTTACAGGCAAGCATGTAATAAAACTGAAGCAGTTTGGAGGGAAAACAGACTGTGGCAGTGATTTGCCAGAACACTGGTTGTTCTGCTACACCTCCAAACAGAACAGCTGTGTAGTTTGGCATTGCTAGGTTTTTGGTGATGTGACATTGGAGATTAGTTCATAAAAGAATACAGCATAAAGACAATTAGTTGCATTGTATGTAGACAGGAAAAGATTAATAGCCCTTTGACTTCTGAGCATATCAAAAGACAAACAGGCTTTGAACAGAGTGAAGAATTTGGTTAGGCAACTGTTTAAAGAATGTTCAAAAAAACTTTGTTTTTCTGCTGATAATTTCTCTATTTGTTTCATACCTGTAGGTTCATTTTTTACTGGCCAAAGTTGCAGAAATAATGAGGAGGTGACACTTATACGTAAAGCTGATCTAGAGAACCATAACAAAGACGGAGGATTTTGGACAGTGATTGATGGGAAAGTATATGATATAAAGGACTTTCAAACCCAGTCTTTAACTGGCAGTAGCATACTTGGTGAGAATCAGCACCTGAATTAAAAACACAAATTATTTCTGTTTCAAAACTAGATTGAATGAACAGTTTTTTAGATATTATACTGACTACCTCATTCTTTCATTAGCTCAGTTTGCAGGAGAGGACCCAGTTGTTGCTTTGGAAGCTGCTTTACAGTTTGAAGACACACGGGAATCAATGCATGCCTTCTGTGTTGGCCACTATATGGAGGTAAAAATGTTATAGGCTAATGGATACATACCTTCTAAAGTAAAATATTGCTTTGATATGAGAATCCTTGTTTGAGCTCAGCTCTAGCTTTCAACTCATATTTCTTTTAATTAGCCTGACCAGGAAGTGATTACAACACCAGATCTCAGCACTTTGTCATCACCTCTGATAGACACCGAAAGGAATTTGGGTCTTCTCCTTGGATTGCACGCTTCCTACCTGGCAATGAGCACACCACTTTCGCCTCTGGAAGTTGAATGCGCCAGTAAGCAGGACCTCATATTGAGCTTGAATAAGTGATAAATACTAGTGAAAGCATGCAAGAAAAAGACACAGGCCAAATTAACTTGGAATCTATCACCTCTTCTGTCTTGCTGTCGTCTTCAGAAGTTCTTTATTTGTAATGTCAATTACCACACTCATCAAGGTCCACTAATGTAGAAAGGTCGAAATGGCAATTTAGGTGATTTTGAATAGTTGAATACCCATATTTTTTGTAATATGCAAGATAGGATGTTGGAAGAGAAAGGATAATTGTATAGCACAGTTATCTCACTAATTTGTGTTCAATTAATTAATTAATTTCTCCTCTCCTGTGAAAAAGTTTCATCTAATGGAGGGGCTGCTAAACCTTGTTTGAAGTCTGTATATACATTTTATTTGAGGGAATTGTTAAGTGTTGATAGCTTCATTTTTCATCAGTATATACATGTGTGTTTTCTTTCTTTTAGAATGGTTGAAGTCATCTATCTTTTCTGGAGGCTTGCAAACTAGTCAGATTCATTATAGTTACAATGAGGAAAAAGATGAAGACCATTGCAGTTCACCTGGTAACACTACCCCAAACAAATCAAAACTATATGCACATCGATTAACTTTGAGTGACCATTCACAACCTTTTCTCCAAGCTATTGCAGATAATAATATTCAGGATCACACTGTAAAGGTAAGCTTTCAGTAATCCTATTCACAAAAAATGCTGCATTCAAAAAATGATGGCCTAAACAGTTTTGTTGGTGAAAATTTTCCAGAAGTTACAGCAAAATAGTTGAAAAGGTTATTTCGGAATTACTTTCAGTGAAAGGGATGGTTGAGTACTACTAATGGACAAAATTTGTGTATTTCACTTAAAACAGTACAGTTTCTTCTTTTGAATTTTTGAGTGGTAGAACTAAAAAAAGGAAATGTATTCTTACAAAAAAAAGAAAGCATTACTTTCCATGTCAAGTTTTAGTAGTATTGACAGCCCCTGCTCATCTTCAGTTGAACTAAGATGGAGTTTTCTTTGTCAGAATTTAAATGTATTGTGCCTTAGGGTTCAGGTTTCACTTAGCTGGATTCATAGACATGAAACCCCCTATAATTTGCATTGATAGCTGCCTTTTATAATACCTTCAAGTTTTTGAACCTGTTGAGTTCAGCTCCTTTATCAAAAGCCTCAAATAAGTCATTGGGAGAATAAGATACCACTAATGATGAGCCAGAAGAGAATTAAAAATTGTGTTAGGTGACCTGGCTATGTCAGAAAAAGATAAAGGCAGTAGTAGCTTTGTTGTTTGAGCCATGTCATTCTTCATACAAGAATGATAAAGGGAATTTTTGTGGTATTGAGTTGTAATTCCTGTGTATTAAAATGTGTGTACTATGTGTTGTATCTTCACTTCACCCGTTAGTTCAGATTATGGAGGTTATTCAGTGTTATTTAAATGCTGGCTGCAGTATTTTGGGTCCTTTGATTTTATTTAAAACCGAAGTTAAATAGAAGTTGTGTGTTGTTGCAGGACTTCTTGTGTCAAATAGAGAGATACTGTAAACAGTGTCACTTAACAACACCAATCACCTTCCCTCCTGAGCATCCTGTGGAAGAAGTAGGACGTTTGTTACTATGTTGCCTTCTGAAACATGAAGATTTGGGTAGGTAGGCTTGTGGTATAGCTGTCCCAGCATACATCTTGGACTAGTTTAAGCTCTGCTATGGATGATTTTGGAAATGCATATTTAGAGATTGTCTTTTCCCATTAAGGTCACGTAGCACTGTCTCTTGTTCATCCTGGTACCCTTGGAGTTGACCAGGTAAAGCACAAAACTTTACCAAAATCTGTAGTGGATGTGTGTCGTGTTGTCTACCAAGCAAAATGCTCATTGATAAAGGTAAGCCTCATAGCTGCTGAAGTTCAGATTGTTTTTCATTTGAAGTGTTTTATTAATAAGTTACATATTGTTCCTTTTATTAAATATTAAAACAGTAACCTAATCTTTCAATGCCATTTCTAGACCCATCAGGAACAAGGACGTTCTTACAAGGAAGTTTGTGCTCCTGTCATTGAGCGCTTGAGATTCTTATTCAATGAATTACGTCCTGCAGTTTGCAATGATCTCTCTATAATGTCTAAATTTAAACTTTTGAGTTCCTTGCCACGATGGCGGAGGGTAGCTCAGAAAATAATTAGAGAAAAAAGGAAAAAAAGAGGTAAGGTAACATTAATATGTTTTCTTTGAAACAGTGAAAATCAATCTCATTCCAAGGTTTGCTGCTCTGTATTTGAGACTTGTTAGCTAAAGCATCAAAGCCATTTTGCTTTCTGATGTATTTTCTTGAAGTTTTCTAAATCAATGGCTGCATGACAGTTCCTGAGCAAGGGCAGGCAGACAAGAGATGAGGCAGGCTTCTTTGTGTTTCAGCATATTAAAGATGACCCAGCAGTATCAGTC
>JASSUY010049009.1:17241-27825 GCA_032466535.1 Forpus xanthops
CAGTCCCTCTGGATTGGTTTTAGTAGAGTCTAACTAGAAGCAGGATCTTATAAATTATTGTGTTTTATTAAAGCAGTTGGAGAACTGCTTAACTGGAAATAATGTGAACAAACAGCAAAGTGCCTTTGAAGTTGTTTTTTAAAGATAAAAGCGTGTTGCAGATATTGCAGAGCTAATTCAATAATAGTTGGGCATACTGTTCACCAGGAGTGCATTTCTATTTTATTACAGGCAGGTCTTAAGCATTCTATATGCTTAAGTTAATGATGCAAACCTAAAAATGTGACAGTGTAAAATGATATCAGATTTCATGAAAGAATGTAATTTTTATTTCTAGTGCCAAAAAAATCTGAATCTGCTGATGTGGAAGAATCCAAAATCGGAAATGAAGAGAGTGATTTGGAGGAATCCTGTGTGGTACCCCATAGTCCTGTACCTATAGATAAAAGACCCATGCCAATCAAATCACCCAAGGTAGCATATCAGATACTGACTCAACCTTGTGAATAAAAGCAATGAGAAAAAAAAAATGCTAAAGCATGATTGTTATAACTTGACATACAGTATTCTAATAATGGCATTGGGATATATACTTAAGTATGGTGCATTGTTTTAGTAAGACCTGGAGTAATTCTTAAAACAATTCTATGTACTGCATATTTAGAATATGTAAAGATATCTTCTCTAATTTTTAGATAGTCTTAGTAGTTTCCAGATAAAGCTTCATTTCAAAATAAAAGTTTTTGATGAGTTACTTCCTCTTTCTTTGAGTATTAAAGCATTCAAAATTCTGTGAAGCGATAGTAAACGAGAATGAATTGCAAGTAATACGAAGCTTTTTCTTGGCTTTGAAGAATTTCCTCCACTGTTTTAAATTTGAATATGGTTTTACATGAAATAACTTAGATTTTCAGTAATTTAGAATTAAATTGTTTAAAATGTTTTAAGATTCTGCCTTCCTGTTTTGCAGGATAAGTGGCAGCCACTTCTGAGTACAGTTACAGGTGTCCACAAATACAAATGGCTGAAGCAGAATGTCCAAGGCTTGTATCCACAGTCTGCCCTTCTGAACACTATTGTTGAATTTGCGCTTAAAGAAGAGCCAGTGGATGTAGAAAAAATGAGAAAATGTTTATTAAAACAGGTAAAATGTACGAAAATGGGCTTGCATTTGTTAGCACTTTACATAAATATGACTTTTTTTTTTCTTCTTCTTTTGTAGTTGGAAAGAGCAGAAGTTCGTCTGGAGGGAATAGATACTATCCTGAAATTGGCAGCAAAAAATTTTTTGCTTCCATCTGTGCAGTATGCTATGTTCTGTGGATGGCAGAGGCTTATTCCAGAAGGAGCCAATATAGGGTAAAACTTTTTGTTGCTTTTGCTTTCACAATGCTTCAGTAAAGAAAAAAAATAAATACTTACTTTGTTGTTGTTTTTCTATAAAGGGAACCTCTTACTGACTGTTTGAAGGATGTTGATCTGATCCCACCATTTAACAGAATGCTGCTAGAAGTAACTTTTGGGAAGTTGTATGCGTGGGCTATTCAGAATGTCCGGAACATCTTGCTAGATGCCAGTGCAAAATTTAAAGAGCTAGGTATATCTCATTTTTTGATGTTGGCTGGGGAGAAAACTATTTTAAGAGAATACTGTTGCAGTTCATTAGGTTTTTTTTGAAGTTCTTTATAGTTGGGATCCTAAAATCAGTTCCTATTTTTTTTTTTTTTTTTTTTACTGAGGATTACTCTGTGTCCGTGTGTCACTATGTGCACCCTTCCTCAACCTCCTTAACTCACTTTTCAGTGTTTAAGAGTGTTGCTGGTTTCCCAACACGAGGTAATTGATTACTCATTTGTAATATTTCACCATTAACATCTAAATTCGACAAATTCAAAGTTTCTTGGAACTTCAGCACATTAAGTTCTTAAAGTGAAGCAGGGAATTCAGGTATTTCAAACCATCAATTAAATGATTCCCTAACCTATTTTACTGTAGTTCCCAAATGTCAGCTGACTTTGTTATTTGTATTACTTTTGAATTAGGTGTGCAGCCTGTTCCTCTACAAACAATTACTAATGAAAATCCAGCAGGACCAAGTCTTGGAACTATTCCACAAGCACGTTTTCTGCTGGTCATGCTCAACATGCTGACTCTGCAGCATGGTGCAAATACCTTGAGCCTCCTCCTTAATTCTGGCATGCTAGCACTGACACAAACAACTTTGCGGCTGATAGGTATGAGATCTTCTTTGGAAGAAAGCACGTTTTGTAAATCTCCTTTATTTTTTCCCTGTTGGTGCACCCAAACTACAGGATGACTTTGTTTCTGAAAGATGATATTTAATGATATTTACTTTTACCCCAGTATAAAACCCATATTTATCTGTATCTGTAAGCATGATTGAGAAGGGAGTTAGTTTGATAATAGAGTTTAAGTCACCATTTTCTTCTAAGCCTTTGCTTTGACCATCCCTTGCTAGAGTTTAGGAATGATAATGTAATTTTGATGGAAACATTGCAAATAAACTTAAAATGGAAAATTT
This sequence comes from Forpus xanthops, assembly GCA_032466535.1. Classification (NCBI taxonomy): domain Eukaryota; kingdom Metazoa; phylum Chordata; class Aves; order Psittaciformes; family Psittacidae; genus Forpus; species Forpus xanthops. The sequence continues at coordinate 19,784 of JASSUY010049009.1, forward strand.
AAAATTAAAGCATTAGGAAGTACCTACTCCCTACTCATTCGATTTCATTTGTTCTACCTATTAAAACCCTTCCCAGTCTGCATGTTTAAGCTGGTAGATCCTTTGTTTGTTCTAAGAAGTTCTGATGTGTGTTTTGCTATGATTCAAGTTCCCCTGGTTTTTGTTTCTTTTTTTTTTGGTTGTGGTGTTTTGTTTTTGGTTTTGTTTTTTTTTTTTTTTTTAATATAATACCAAGCATTTGTTCTCATAACTTGTACTTAACTGGAGTACTCCTAGGAAGTTTTTACAGAAAGTTTCTGTTAGTAGAACCGTTTACCTACTGGACTTGTCATTGCAATATATCTATCTTACATATAAGAAAATATCTTACTTTCTTTAAAATTAAGTATTTAGAGTCATGTGTATTCAAAACAATTACATCATAGTTTCCTAAAAGCTCATCTGACTGCATCACCTGTTAAGTCAGCTTTCCTATTTGTTATTGCTTTTATATTGCAAACCTTATGTGCCTTAAAGTTTTGCGCATATATGTATATGCATATAAACACAGCTGGTATTAATTTTTTTCATGCTTTTTCCTCTTTAGGACCTAGTTCTGATAACATTGAAGAAGATATGATTGCCTCTTCTCATGGAGCTTCTGCCACAGTCCTGGAAGAATCAAGAAAGGAAACTACACCTGTTCAGCTCCCTGTTTCTGGACCAGAACTGGCAGCCATGATGAAAATTGGTACCAGAGTGGTGAGAGGGGTAGACTGGAAATGGGGTGATCAGGTACAACTTCCTTCATATGGGTTTGGCTGTGTTAAAATATAAAGCCTGTTCAGTGGAATGTCTGTGAATTTAATGTTTAAACTTTAAAGGTCACTTTACATTTCAAAGACTTGGAGAATTGACAGAAAATATATTAATTATTTGTTTAACTTCATTTTCAAAGATGAAAATTCTTTTTAGTAAGACTGTTCTGATTAATGATGTAAGAGGAGATTGAATCACTTCCATGCTGCAGTAGTATCATACACTTACAACTAGATCTGTGTGGCACCTACATAGTACATAGTAAAACAGATTGGAACATGAGTATTGCTGTGGTTTATTGGAGTGGTTTCTTTTGAAGATTGTGAAATGCTTTCCAACTTTATGCCGGTTTTTGAAACATTATTGAATGTTTACTAGCTAACCATTAGGTTAGCAGCAAAAAGGAGTAGTTGCATTATTATTTTATGAATTTTGAGTGTGAATTAGTGCTGTTAATTTTGTAACTTTGAGCCCGTCTCTTTTGTCAGGATGGACCCACTCCAGGTTTGGGTCGTGTTATTGGAGAACTGGGAGAAGATGGCTGGATTAGAGTGCAGTGGGACACTGGAAGTACAAATTCATACAGAATGGGGAAGGAGGGAAAATATGATCTCAAATTAGCTGAGCCACCCCCGGCAACGCAGCCCACAACAGAGGATTCAGACACTGAAGATGATTCTGGTAAAAAAATCTATTTTTTTATAAAAGTAGAGGCAGGATTTTAATTGAATTCCAAGATTGATATGTTGTAATATGAAAAAGCTTCTTTCATAGGAAATTCTTGCTTCACCAAAGAAGATTGATTTGATAGGTGTATATTTCTGACCAGAATGTTTCTTAAGAAAGCTTTACTCTGATAAAGGAGGGTAGAGAGCATGGTGTCACATTTGTTGCATATTCATGCCTAGAGAAAATGGTACTATACAACTGAAATAGTTTCAGGTACCAATAGCAGGAGATACACATTTTAGGATACATTAATGTCATTCTGCAGTGTTTTTTTTTTTTTTTATATGGCCTAATTATACATCTAGTCACACTGCTTCCCTGGTTCTTAGCACTGCATTTGGAATTCCTTTTAAGTTGTGTGCTGCTAGAGAATAACCTGAAAATCTCTGCACAAAATGTCTGGTTTGTATTTTGCTCTTGCAGTTAGAGGTAAGGAAACTTCTTAATGTCAAATCATTTTAGAGAAAATACTTATAACAAATTTCTCACAGTTTATTTCAAAAGTCTTTGTGAAATAGATAATATTAATAATATTAATAATAGATAATATTAATACATTCCTTTGCCTTCTCTGTCTCTCTTCAGAAGGAGAACAGGTTGAAAGGAATCTCCACCCTACTTCCATGATGCTGACAAGTACTGTGAACCTGTTACAGACACTTTGCCTCTCTGCTGGTGTCCATGCTGAAGTCATGCAAAGTGACGCTACTAGGACTCTGTGTGGTCTACTCCGTATGCTTGTGGAAAGTGGAACAATAGATAAATCAGGTACATTACTTAGAAACGGTCTGATTCAGCTATGTATTTTTGTTTTGTGCTTTGTTGTCTTGTAATTTTGTAAATCTTTTGTTACTAGTTTTTAATCCTTTAAGGCAAAAGGATAGAAAAGGCATTTTCAGAGCTTTTACAATCTTAATTGTTAGCAAAGGCAACATAAATGGTTTTGAGCATTCTTACAACATAATTGGAAAAGCAGGAGTAACACATGAGGTATGGAGCATCATGATGTGTATGGTTAGCTTAGACAATGAATTTCTTAACAGGGTTGGGATTTTTTCCCTGTTGGGGATGACAATATGACTAGATATGTCCTATTAATTTCCATAGCTTCTGTGTGATTTCAGAATTAATGCTGTTAACTTCGAAATGAGGAGACAGTATGAGTATGAGAATTGCTTTAAAGGCATTTTTAATAAAACTAATTACAGGCTCTAAAGCTCAGTGTTCCGATTTGTCCAAAAATTCTCCACGTAGTATATAGAGAATTATGTAGCTGGCGGAAAAGTCAACTGTTACATGTATATATCTTTTTGTTTTTAGCTTCCTTGCCAAATAAATTAGTTTATAAAGAACAGCATAGGAGTTGGTGCACGTTGGGATTCATTCGAAGTATAGCACTCATGCCTCAGATGTGCAGCACTCTTAGTACATCTCAGTGGATAACTTTGCTAATGAAAATTGTTGAGGGGCATGAATCTTTCACTGCTGCTTCACTACAGAGACAGGTAATGTGTGTATTTCCAAATTTCTTTGATAGGCAATTAATTTAGTACACTTTAGCTGTCTTTAAAAGTAGAAAAAAATCTGTATATTAAAAACATTAATTGGGAAAAAGAAAACATGTTGTATTTAGGATTCATTGTTTTAAAAACATATCTGTTAAGGTTTTGAGCCTTCAGGGCACTACAGGCTCCATTGTTCTATTGAAAGCCTGAAAGTTTTGTACAGGTGAGATGTCAAAGCAGTGTTCCAAAAACATATTCCAGAAACTCCCATAGTGTTTCCTAAAAGTTGCATAAAGAAGAGGACAACAAAAAGATGATTAGGAAAAATGTGCTATTTCATTTTGCAGTTAACAAATTGCGTATTATCTACTGCCCTTCCTTCTGTAACAAACTGCTATTATTGTTTACTTACACTCTCTCTTAAGAAGCTGCATCTTTTCATCTTATTTTGGTATTGTTTTTCAGTCATCCCTTTTCCCCTTTTGTCTTCTCTTTCTTTTTTTTTTTTTTTTTCTTTTCTTTAGCATCTTTTTAATGAGGTTCAAAAGCAACCTTACTATGGAATAACTCTTCCAAGTTCTAAGGCTTGAGGATCTAAAGATCTTAGTCTTTTCCTTGAAAAAGCTTAAGCATTTTTTAAAGCCTTGTATCATAATGGCCTGGAAATTTCTTGTAATCCTCCATCAAATTCTTGACAGTATTTTTACTGTGATGAAACTTCTGTCATTATCCAGGCCTTAGTGCATTAGAGTTATTAGAGTTATCTGCGCTGTTCAGGGAATACTGAAGAGCAGTGAGCATTCCTGATGTACCAGCATCTAAGAGAATAACAAGAAAAAGCTGAGATGTTGAAGTTTAGAAGGACATGTTATTGACGGAGGTTTAGAAGAAGAGAGGTTTCTGCATTGGTCTTAATGTGTAGAAGATGAGGAAGCTCAAAATGTGGAATACTTCTGTTCAGAATATGCAACCCCATCTTCTCTTTGATACTGCAGCACTACTCCTTCTCATGTTCCTTGTCAGTCCTGCACTGAGTGTTTAGGTTTAGAGATGCCAGCCAGTTCCTTCTGTACATGTCAGAGGCCTTGCTTTAACAGTAACTGCTCTTGGGTATCACTGTGGTTGCTTTTTTGCTGCCTTCTATTATTCAGCTTTATATCTCATAATTTTTAATTATCATACCTTCATTGCAGGACACTTGGAAACTCTCAATCTGAAATACCTTTTAGTACCAAGATCTGAGTCTGGAATCTGAATAAACCTTTCCATTCTGTATTACTATCTTTCCTATGTGTTTTAGCGATTTACATTCTTTCTAACTGTGTTTGTCTAATGTCCTGAGTATTGAAGAGGTTGGATTCACTAATGTGCCAGTAAAATTGTTACTGACTTGGAACTGACACAACTTCTTTTAGAATATTTCTTAGCAAACTGAACATCAGTAGCTTTTAATTTCTACAGCTGGAAAGAAATCAGCATTATAGAAATAATTTTGAAGGAAAGCTAACCTTCTTCTGTATTTAACATGTTTGCAAGTTTCTTTAATACTTGGTGACTTAGAATGGAATAACATTGATTTTGTTCTCCTTTTAGATACTTGCTGTGCATTTATTGAAAGCAGTACTTCCATCCTGGGATAAAAATGAAAGGTCAAGAGACATGAAATTTCTTGTGGAAAAACTGTTTGGTTTTTTAGGCAGCCTGCTTAGTACTTGCTCTTCAGATATCCCACTACTCAGAGGTAGAAGTATTTTCCATTAGTGGCTTATTTTCGTGTAAAAAAAGAATGTGCATTAAATTCATAACTGTTGTGTAATTGTTTTGTCTTTCCAGAATCTACTCTGAGAAGGAGAAAGGCCAGACCTCAAGCATCTCTAACTGCCACTCACAGTAGTACTTTAGCAGAAGAGATAGTGGCACTGCTGAGGACGCTCCATTCACTTGGCCAGTGGAATGGACTCATAAACAAGTACATCAACTCTCAGCTAACCTCCATCACCCACATCTTTGCAGGAAAACAGTCAGAAGGGGTAGTTTCCACGTTTTAAAATAGCTCATTTTTTTAGCTTTTTTTTTTTTATTATAATTATTAAATGTTTGTAAACAATATTAAACTTAATTTTTAAACCATTTTTATATTTGTATATATATATGTGTGTTGTAATTTTTAAATTGAAGTATGTGTGATTAACTTTCTATTTCAAAGCAGCTAGAAGTAGTATATTTTCTCCCTACAGTTAATTTTATTGTTCTTTGTTAGGCTCTGTTGGATGACTACTTCCCTGACACTGAGAATCCAGAGGTGGGAGGCCTGATGGCAGTGCTAGCTGTGATTGGTGGCATAGACAGTCGCTTGAGACTGGGTGGACAAGTAGTTCATGATGAATTTGGAGAAGGCACAGTGACACGCATCACCCCAAAAGGGAAAATCACTGTACAGTTTTATGATATGCGAACATGTAGGGTGTGCCCTTTGAATCAACTGAAGCCAGTAAGTTTATTTTATAGAAACTTTAATACAGGGAAGAGCATGGTTGAAGAGTTTGATATGAAGCAAAGAAAATATTTGTTGCTTGTTCAGGAAATACATTGACATTCAATATGTACAATGCTCTGAATGAAAATCTAAGATGATAGTCTGTAGGGCCTTTAAAGTCTGTCATCATTTGTTGATGAGATGAAAGGAGTAGAGTTTTGAGCTGAAGTTGTTTGACTTGAGGTAGAATCCCAAGTCATGACAATGTGATTTATAGTTCTTGTGTGAGAAGAGTGTATTTATTTATATTTAACTGAAGAAGAGGAAAAAGTAGCATTTGTCGGTTAATAAACATAGAAACTGAGTGATTTTGTAAAATTTTACAAAAACACTTATCTGTGTTTCTTTGGTTTTGTCTGGTTCTTCCTCCACTGTCCAGCTTCCAGTTGTGGCTTTTAACGTGAACAACTTGCCTTTCACTGAACCTATGCTATCCATTTGGGCTCAACTGGTAAACCTGGCTGGAAGTAAAGTAGAAAAACAAAGAATGAAGTCTCCCAATCAGAGTCTTTCAGGTACAGTAATTTTTTTGGTTTTGCTTTTTATTTTGTTTTTAAATAGATGGATATGCTTTTGGAAAGATACTGCTTAATAACAAATGTACATAAGAAAAAGGGTTTTCTGGAACCTTAGCTTTTCCTTAGTCAATATTGAATAATAGCATTTATGAGACAAGCTTAGCTAAGAGATTAATTACTCTGCACTGTAAATGAAATGCCATTTTACTTTACTGACAAAATGTAAATAAGGTTTGGGGCTGGACTTCTTGTACCAAATTATTTAAAATGTGTGTCCATCTTTACTGTGCCTACTGTGCTGTGCATCAGCTCTGTGATTGTCCACAAAATGAAAAGTAGGAAGGCAGTGTTTTTAATGTCATGGGTCATAGAATATGTGCAGACTGTTTATCCAGGTGCTTTTCAAAGCACCTCATATCACTAGTATTTCACAAGCTTTTGCATAGTGAGTTAAGGTGTAAACTGATCTTTGGACTGAGGTTGTATGAATGATAGCCTTTCTTCTCTAATACAAGAGATTCATAGTGCTAACAGCTGCTTTATATTTCTGATAGGTCAAGTGGATTTGGATCTGCTGCGATGCCAGCAGTTAAAGCTGTACATACTGAAAGCAGGCCGAGCTCTGCTTTCTCACCAGGATACACTAAGGCAGATCTTATCTCAGCCAGCTGTTCAGGAGTCTGTATTAAACCCTGCAGGTATTCTGAAATGCAACCTGAGTGTACTGCTGTTTGTTTAGGTGATAAAATTATGTGACAATAACCCTTGCTAATAGCAGTCAAAGGGTAGAAATTAAGTTTGCCCTCTAAAGGCTAAAAATTAACAATTCAAATTCAGGAATGTTTTAACCTTAGGTATTAAAAGCATTTTGACTTTTTAACCTAAGTTTGCAAGTATAAATGGATCAAGTGTTTGAAGCTTGAAATACTGGAATTATCTAAATTTGTAAGTCTTCTATAGTTCGTAAGCATTGTAGTTAATTTTAAAAATCATATGGGTTTTTTGCAGTGGTGTCTTTTTATTCTTTAAATCTTAAAATATGAGTTCTTAATTGGCTATTCTTTTTATTCCAAATGCTTTTCAGTTTCCAGTGAAACAAAATACCAGGTTAAAGAGTATTAAGCATAATGTTAGAGTTAAAAATTTGTAGTTTTAATAATTTGAATTCATTGTATCTATACATTCACTCTACATGTAAAAATAAATAAAATAGCTTTGTTACCTTTCAGGATAGCTATTGATGCCCTTATAGTTCATATTAATCATTTAGGCATTTGCAAAGCATGTAATGTCTTTCAGTATATTCAGTGCACTTGTATCTTTCTGGGGGTTGTTAAATTTAAGTCAACAAAATTATCAATTTTTTTTCCAGGAGTGGAACATTTTTTTTTTTTTTTTTTTTAACCAGAGCAGCATAAGTACGTAGAATAGTCAGGGCAGGAAAGGACCTTAAGATCATCTAGTTCCACCCCCCCTGCCATGGGCAGGGGTGCCTCATGAGGACTATTAACTGTTCTGTTACTATTTCAAATATGAGAACTTCTTTTTGTTGGAGTGAAGTGAAGAATGAGAACAATTCCCTGAGATATCTGTGGTAAAGTGTGTATTTGGAGTAAAGCCAGAGTACAAATCTAGGCACCATGAATGTTTATGTCAAAAAGAACACAAAATCAGATATAAAGTTGCTGAATAGAGTCATAGAATCGTGTAAGAGTTAGGGTTGGAAAGGACCTTAAGATCACAGAATCATAGAACCATAGAATAGTTAGGGTTGGAAAGGACCTTAAGGTCATCTAGTTCCAACCCCGCTGCCACGGGCAGGGACACCTCCCACTAAACCATACCACCCAAGGCTATGTCCAGCCCAGCCTTGAACACCGCCAGGGATGGAGCATTCGCAGCTTCCCTGGGCAACCCATTCCAGTGCCTCACCACCCTTACAGTAAAGAATTTCTT
>JASSUY010049017.1:0-17941 GCA_032466535.1 Forpus xanthops
TGTAAGGGTGGTGAGGCACTGGAATGGGTTGCCCAGGGAAGTTGTGAATGCTCCATTCCTGGCAGTGTTTGAGGCCGGGTTGGACATAGCTTTGGGTGACATGGTTTGGTGGGAGGTGTCCTTGCCCCTGGCAGGGTCTTTGGAACTAGATGATCTTAAGGTCCTTTCCAACCCTGACTATTCTGTGATTCTATGAAATATCAAGATTATGAATCTGCCATTATTTCTGCTGACTGTAGAGGCCGCCATGGTCTTATCCATCACACAGGTACCCATTGAAGGCCTTCACCTGTAAGAAAATGCATATATCCTCTGCCAGTCATTTTTACTTCAGATGATCCCTTCCATTCACCTGATTTTAAATCTTTATGTTGTGCCAAGATTTTTTCATTATTCTTATTAATGCCAGACTTTAGCACACTACTATGAATTATCATTGGAGGATCATCCCTGTCACCTGCAAGCCACAGATAATTCAATACATATAACACCTTGGCTAAGCGTTCATTTGGGGCCTGACCAATTTCCCCCTCTTTCTGTTTAAGAAGGAGGGATTCGAGGGTTTGATGAGCATGCTCAACAATAGCTTGACCAGTAGGGGAATGTGGAATTGCTGTTATGTGCTGAATTCCCCATTTTCTACAAAACATACCAGAAGAATGTGAGATATAGGCAGGGCCATTATCAGTCTTATTTTTTAGGGGTATTCTCAAGACAACAAAACATGCATATAAATGTTTAATGACGTATTTTGTAGTTTCTCCAGTTTGTACTGTAGCCCATATCACCAGAGAATAAGTATCTACAGTAACCTAGACATATTTAAGTCGGCAAAATTTTGGGAGGCAGGTCACATCCATCTGCCATAATTGAAGAGGTTGAAGGCCTCTGGGATTGATGCTAAGGCCGAGACCTAAGCTAATTTATTGGCATGATGGGTGCAATTTCACAATGCCCTATTCCTCACTAAGAGGAATTTTAAACTGCCTGGTCAACATTTTTGCAGATTGATGGAAAAAGTCATGAGAGAGTCATGCTTGTCCAAAAATACTAATTTGCGGTCCCACCCATGCTGGCATTACAAGGTGATCAGCCCTCTTATTGCCAATAGCAAGGCTAACATTAATTTGATGGCTGTGGATATGTGTAATGAAATATGGTTCTGAATGGGAATTTAGAGTTTGTAATAATTGCTGTAAAGTAGTAAACAAATTGTATTAGTAATTTCCTTTAACATAGAGCATTCGATACGTTTGACAACACCAACAACATAAAGAGGGTCTGATACAATACTGAGAGGTTGATCCATCCAGTGTTGTAAGGTCCACAATACTGCTTTGAGTTCCAAAGTTTGAAGAGAATCCAATGGATCAGCACGAATGAAATGTTCAGTCCATTGTCCATTGCTGTGCCATGTTGCAACTGCTCATCTGGATTTCTTACCAGAATCAGTAAAGACTGTTGGAACTGTGACAGGTGTCTCAGAAAATTTTGTCACATCAGCAAATTATTGATCAGATAGAATTGTTAAAAATTTGTGTGAGGGATAGTTGTTAGTGACTTTTCCAGGAAAATCAGCAACTGCAGACTGCATTTTGAATGACAACTGAAATAGCCATTCTAAAAAATTCCTGTACTACTGGCAAAAAGATAGTTTGAGGTTCCTGTCCACTGGTCTCTAAAATTCGTTTTCTACGCGTGATAATTAATTGAGCAAATAATTCAGCTCTTGTTAAATTAGTCTTTTTAGGCCAAAATGGTAGAAATACCCATTTTAAAACGCATAATGGGTTGTTGGGATCTGAGTCAAGCCATTGTATGATAATTGCAAAGAAGATGCTCATGAGATTTCCCTGAATTGATCAACATAAGCATAATAGGACGGTCTAAACCAGCACGATCTGCATGAGTTTGTGTCAATTTTTGTGATATGTATTGGAGTGCCTGAGTTTGTTCTGCATTTAATTGTCTTCTGGTATCAGCTGATAAGGATGTTCTTAGAGTTTCAACAGGGGTGCCAAATCATTACAGGTGACTCCACATAGGGTTCTTACTCATTGGCTGTCACCAAACAGTTTCTGAACAGTAGAATCATAGAATCACAGAATAGTTAGGGTTGTAAAGGACCTTAAGATCATCTAGTTCCAAACACCCTGCTATGGGCAGGGACACCTCCCACTAAACCAGTGTTGCCCAGGAAAATTGTGAAAGCTCCATTCCTGGCAGTGTTCAAGGCTGGGTTGGATGGAGTCTTTGGTGGCGTGGTGTACTGTGAGGCACCTCTGCCTATGGCAGAACTTGGTGATCTTAAAATTCTTTCCAGTTGTATCTTTTCTACGGTTTTATGATTCCATTTTTCTTTAACTTCCTTCTTTTTAAGTGGTAAATGTCTATTGAAAAATATTATTTAATACCAGAACAGCAAACCAGGGCTTTTTGAACCCCTGAAGCTGTTATAAATAGGGGGTCAAGTTTTCTCTATAGCATCATGGCAGTTGTACCAAAAAACATCTCCTTCTCTCTTCAAAGCATAATTGTGCTCACTGAAAAAATCCATTTCTTAATTGGCTGGACGTCTTTTGTTTGTTTGTTGGTTTTTGTTTTGTTTTGTTGTTTTTTTCTTTGGGGGGTGGGGTAGGGTTTGTCATATTTCTCCCTCTGTCCCTTCTGTTTCATTCTCCCTTCCTCAGTTCATCCATTTTCATTTTTCTGGACTTCTGGCTACTTTGTTACTGTGTGACAGTTAATGGCATGTTACTACTAATGCTGTTAATCTAGATTGCAGATGTTTTGTTTGGCCTATGCATTTGTTGATAGAAATCAGATTGTCTCTTAAGATTTCTAAAAAGCTAATAGTGTCAAAGAATACCTGACCTTTCAAAAATTTCCAATTCATTTTTATCTTTCAGATGTTCAAGGTACAGATCATCTTTTCCAGATGGTGCTTTTGCAGAGAAAGGTCCACTTCTAATCTGGTGTTATGTGATTCTATGATCTGTCCATGCCAGTAGCTACTTCAGTATGTGAAGTCAGTGTACCATATGAATGTCTTGGGTTCAGGAGTAACAGTCATTTTTCTCCTTAGTACCTGGTGTAGTACCATTTTTTTGACTTTAGTCTGAGAACAACACTGAAGTTTTCTGTTAAGTAATATTTACTCCGACCAATGACTTTTCAGTCTCATGCTCTGCCAGTGAGGAGGGGCATGGGAAGTGGGGTGGAAGCAGAGGCAGAACACCTGACCCAAACTAGCCAAAGGGGTATTCCATATCGCAACATGTCTTACGCAGTATGTAAACTGGGGGGAGTTACTTGGAAGGCCCAGATTGCTGCTTGGTGCAGACTGGGTATCAGTCAATGGGTGGTGAGCAATTGTGTTCTCCCTCCTTGTTTCTTCCCTTATCATTATTAGTATTGGTGGTAGCAGTAGTAGTTTTGTATTATACCTTAGCTACTGGACAGTTCTTATCCCAGCCTGTGAGTGTAAGATTCCTTTATTTCTCCTTCCCATCCCTCTAGGAGCAGGGGGCAAATGAAGAGGGGAGAGTGAACGGCCATGTGCTTCTGAATTACCAGCTGGACTTAAACCAATGGGACAATGGGAAAAAGAATAAATGTCTTGTCCAGTTCTGTTAATCTTGAAGAAGGAACATCTCTGGAATTTGATGTTGCTGTTAAAAGTATAGTGGAAAGTAAAAGCTTAATTGTCTGATCATAACAAAACTTGAATGTCTGAATCTGTTCTACGCCTGCATACCAATCAGCTTTAGAATGGTACTTGAATTGGCTTCAAGGCTATTAAGACATTTGCAAAGGAGAACTTAGAGGTGATTAGCTGACAACTGGACATACTATGGTACTCTAATAATAATATTTGTATTTAAAATGATGAAAACCAAAAAAAAACATCAACTAGATATGGTGTCAAGAAACGAAATAATGATGTTGAGAATGATGTATCAAATCTGGAGAACTTAGGGTGTTTTGCTCATATTTGCTATCACTTTTATAAAACTTTTATTCATGTGATATGGAGCATGCCAACTTGGACTTTAAGGCAATTTATTGATCTCAGTAGGGTTTGGCTTAATCTTTATGTGTCTAGCAATATGATCGTACACCTGAATATTTTTGTTTTGCTGTAGATAGGTTTAGGATACCTTGACATTCCCACCCTTCCTTTGTTTTTTGAGATAATTCTCCAGTCCTGTCTGTGGCCCAATTATTTAGTGAACATTTTTAGTTTTCAATGTACAAATTCTTTCCTTGCTATTGTCTTCATTTGTATTAGCAACATCTACCCATGCATCTGATACTCCTAATGATTAGTCTCATGTACTCAGAGAGAATTCTCTGTTTTAAATAGATGTTTGAAAAGTTGTTAAAGTACTACGGATTCCTGGTTTCAGCCCTTGAAAGCACAGTTTACATTTCCAGTTTTTGACTGTTAATGTAAGTCAGTTTTGTGTCCCTGTGAAGGTTTTGTGTTTGAGATAAACACCCATGGAAGCTTTTTTTAAATAGCTTACGTTCAGATGAGTAAACAAATCTTTGATGGGGATGAACATAAATATACAGTATCCCTGTCTCCTAGCTAGAATATGTTGCAGGGTTTTCCCGTGAATATTGCTTCCACTGGAAGAAGGCCAGTTCATTTCAAGTGAAACAATTTTGAAGTGACGTTTTCCTTTCAGTTAAGGTTTAGTACAGTGAGGTGCATCACGGGCAAATTTCTCTACCTCTTTAATAGCCTACTTGAACAGCTAGAGAGGTACCCCAGTTTGAATAAGGCTTTTACAATTTCTATGGTTTCCAGTGGATGCTGGAAGAGTCATTTGACAACTAAAGGTTCTTCAAGCTCTTCTTTTTTATAATGTTTTTCTTTTCCTTCCTGGACATAGCGTAACTAGCAGTTAGGGTTTTTTTGTGAAAACATTGAAATTACTTGGGAAAAAAAAAAAATGAATGTGATTTTCAAGGTAGAAATTAAAGTTGTTTTGTTACTAAATTCAGAAATGCTGGAAGAAGCATTAGCCTGTTTCTACATCCTTGCTATCAGTGGAGCTACAGATTAATTTCTTGGCTATTGGACCTTGAACTGTGGATACCTTTGTGCTGTTAAAATGTTGCAGACTTCCACTGGGAAGTCAGCTTGGGTATCTCTGCCTCTCTGTAGATACCATGAGGTGACCTTTCTCATGTGGGGCCTTCTAGCCTCTGGCAATGGGAATGTTTGAGTATCTTTGAATAAACAGCCTCTGCCAAATCCATACAAAATATTTGGTGCTTTAATAACCTTATTTACATATCATGTAGAAGGGGCAGATGGTAGGGAAACAACATTAATGCTTAAATTAAACTTCTTCCTCTGTGGGCCATTAAAACTCTAGATTGTTTTTAGTTATGTTATACAATGTAAATGATGGCACTATTGAGGCAGGGAGGTGTGGGAGACAGATAAGGTGTCTGAAAGTGACTGATTAGTGCTCTAGTGACAATACTAATTGTGATGTTGGACTCCTGTGCACGTTGTCCTTTCTGATGGAAATGAGCACAGGCATATCCTCCTCCCTCTCTATTTCATTTAATTATGGTCCATAACAACTAATCCTTTTCTTTAGCCTAAGACCATCCTCCTCTGTGAAGGGTTTGTTACTCTTTCTCTCCCTCATGTACTTCATGAGACTGGGTGAGTCTTCAAGTTAAAACACAAAGCCTGCACACAAGCCATTGTGTGTATTCATGAAAAAGCGTTAAAAAGGTGGGCGATTGGAAGTTCTGGTTAAGTTCTTTAAAGATGGGTATCAGTGTTATTAAGACCAGATGAAATTGCCTCTCCTTCTGCTCTTCAGCTGCACAAGAAAAGTGCATTCAATTCAGGCCCAACATTGGATCATCACCATATAGTATAGAACTGCCTGTGCTCAGATATTTAAATAGTCTCTGGTTGTTTCTAAGAGGCCATCCATCTCAGCATCCAGGCACGGTTTTTCATGGGGCTTTTCTGAGTGTTTTTAAAACACTAAAAAACCAAATACCTTTCGGAGTATACATACATTATCTCAAAACTCACAAATGAGAGTATAGAACTGCCATTTGATGCAGAAATGATGGCATTCTAGGTCAGTATTTTTCAAATGAAGGAGTAGATCACGTCAGTAAACGTAAGGGGAACTTAGAAAAGTTCCCCTTACCCACCGAAGAAGGATGGGGTTAAGAATAAGCATGGGCTAAAACATTAAACTGTAGAGGAAAGGCAGAGTACTCAAAGGCAGTTGAGAGAGCAGAATGAATCAACAGCTGGATCACTGAAAGTTATTAGGTGGTTAATTTAACAGACAGATTTGTATGGAAGCTTGTTCTTATTTTCTCATTTTTGTGGTGAGTTTTGCCTGAATAAGCAAGACTGAGCTCGTTGATGTTGTGTTACTATAAAAATTGTTATTCGCATTATGTGACATTGGACATTCAGACCCTTTAGGCATCCTTGAAAATGTCAGCCCCACCCACATAATGCATATGACCCATATTAACCTACTGCAGGATTTTGTTCCCCTTGCTTCTGGAATGAAAGTATCCTGAAAAAGACTTCCTGCCTCCAAGATAGTTGTCCTGGTCTTTTAGTTCAGGCACAGGCACCTCTGCATTTGAGTATGAAGGTCACAGATTCAGTATGACCGGATAACCTCCCTCTGGGTGTTTATATACTGTGCATCAGCACTCCTGCGAGTTGCTGAGAAGCTACACCTGGAACCCATTTGAGGACGGAAAGTGAGGAAATTCTTTAGTTCCCTTTAATGTATTGTGGATACAGTAGAAATGAAATTATTACTTATTTCACATGTGACTTTTTTCCTTCCTGTAGCATATATGGCATTTAAGGCAAATTATTTTAGTGCACAAAACAATACATTGTATTAAAATATATTCCTCTACTTGGCTCTATGTAAAGTGAGGACTTGAGGTTTCTATGGAACACCTATCACAGTGAAAATCATTGCCTTGCAATGGGGAAAATACAACCACGGTATCCCAAGCAAAACATACCTTGCCTTTTCTGCAGGTACTCAGCAGAAGCAGCTACATTTGACCTGTGTATGAGGCAAAGGTTCTTGCTGAGTACCAAGCACCAGTATCAGTGCAGGAGTTTCCCTACTGACAGTGCCTGTTTGCTGAACTTTGAAATAATACTATAGCAATATGGCACATTGCATTGCAATCACTGACAGTGAGAGCAGGTCCTCTTGAACCAGCTGAAGTTTTGGACATCACAGACCACACTATGTTTCAGGAGTCCTGAAGTCGTGCCATGGAGAGCAGAAGAGCCAGTTGGAATGGAAATACAGTGGTACATCACACTTTTGGAACGTGTCCTGTTCTGCTCCTATGTGTCGGCACTCTGGGAGCCCCCGAACAACCACGCACATTAAAAAAACCCAAGACATGGACCAACCAACCAACCAAAAAAAAACCAAAACCCAAAAAAAAAGCACCCCTCCTCCCAAACCATCAGCAACCACCCCAAACCCACCATATTTCATTGGCTTTTCATTCTGTAGTGTAGAGAAACATCTAAAAACTGCAGATAGATGGAGTCAAAGAGGGTGTACCTCTTTGGTGCTATGAAAGGCATGTTCTTATGGTGCTATTTGGGCATATGTAGGGACCTTTAGTAAAAAGGTGGGATACTGGAGATGCTAGGTCTTCTGTCCCATGCAATGTGGCAATTTTTTGATTTACACCACCACCCTCTGAAGTGCCTCCCACTCTAATAGCTCTGTCTTTGCCAGGCTTCTAGACTTTAGGAAGTAGGAATTACTATGGTGAAACTAAACCAGAGAATTGGTCTGCTCTCCATGGTGAGTCTGCAAGTTTGAGTGCTGCTTTGAGGAAAATGATAAGTTTCTGAGGATAAATTCTACAAAGGGTAACTCATGTAGCATAAACTAGTTGATGGAATTACAATTTGGGAGCTGTACTGTCTGTGGGCACTTGAAGTGCTCCGCTATGCTCTAGAGTCTCTGTCACAGGTGCTCCTGAAAAACTGTGCTGCGAGTATGGCACATCTCTTTACCCAGGTACCTATAATGCAGGCTACCTAACCCACAAACTAGCATTTTTCTTCAGCTTGATTATGTTTTCTCCAATAGTGTTGCCACAGTGGAGATTTTAATGGGGTGACAGAAATTTTTGAGACCCTCACTTGAAATGTGAAAGGAGCAGTGCCAAAATTTTTTTGGCTTAGGAGTATTCTGAGATGATTTTTGTGAAAATACTCCTAATGTTATTGCAATTGAGCTGTGTATTTTAATGTAGTAACAGTTATGCTAGTCTTGCTTTAGCTCTCAGCCATGAAGACAAACCTAAATGTAATGCAGAAAATTACTTAAGGCAGAGCACTGCCTATACTGCAGTACTACAACGCAGTATTTGTTTCTCCAGCAGGGATCCTTCTGCTTTTTACACTCTTAACTAGATGTAGACAAGATCACAACAAGTTCCCTTCCTCATCTCCTTCCTTGTGATTTTTTTTTATTTCCCTTCTTAGGAAATACTTAGAATTCCTTAAAAATACTTAGAATACTTGTGGTTTAAAAGTGAACATTTAAGCTTTGTATGAAGTTAGCCTTTATGGCAGACCATCCCGCACTATGTAGTTATATTAAAAGGGGACCACATAGACTCTCTCCCCACCCCAATATCCCCTTCGTGCTGATTGTTGCAGCACTGTGTAATTAAGTGCTGAGCTATTGTGAGCATACTTCAGCTTCATGTAATCGTCCTTTGTTTCAGTCAAGAGACTGATAATTAATCCTGTGGGCCATGCCTTTTATTGTAGCAGGTTTGGTTGAAACCAGTCATTTACCATGGTAAAATCGTAAGGCTTTCTGCAGTGTTTACAAATAAGCTTTCTGTGTGACAGTCATTTAGTCTACTCAACCATCCATATGTTAAAAATACTGCACATTTTCCCTTTCTCTGTTCAGACAAATCAACTGCTGTTTCCAGTTTGATTACATTTCAGTTCACAGAGATCATCCTATGAGTCTTCTCTTCTAGATTCTGTTTGAAGCAGCACTGCCTGGGCCTCTGCTATTTTTTTCATTGTTGGAAGTCACTGATGTGAAATTTGTTAATAAAATAAAATAAATGCCTTTATATATACTTTATTATTACATCCTTTTTTTTTCTTACCACTGCATAAGGTATATCACTGCTTCATGAGGCCTTTTAAACATTAGTAGCTTGGAACCTATCAATACTTACTTTACCAGTTACTCACAAATTATAAACTAGAGTTCATTTTCAGCAATAAGAATCTTATGCTTATTGCCAGGTTTTCTTAATATCTTAAGTCTGAGAATGCTTTAGTGTTTCTGAAAGAAGCCAGGAAACCTTAGCAGAATAAAATCGGGATGAAATTTCTCTGAGCACATTCAAATAGTAAGATGGCTGATATGTATCAGAGGGTTAATTAAGTTGTTTCTAGGGTGGGCAGTCTGGATAATAGAAGATGTTTAAGTGATTTTATGTCCTAAGAAATTGAAATTGGCATGCTTCATGCTACTTATTTAAAATTGGATTAAAGCTCACCATTGATAACCTGAATCTTGTTTTATCTTAGAAGTAAAAAAAAATATACAAGTTGGATTCAGTGACTAGTGGGTTATTAGGAGCTTTTTGCTCATCTTGGTAAGCTTTGTGCAGGGCATAACATATTATTACTCCCTTGAACATCCAGTCATCTTTCTCCTTTTAAGAAGAGCGCATTTAGAAAACATGCATTTTCAAACTTTCTTCTCTAAATGAAACAGGCAATATTTTGACATTTGATAACTGCGCCTTTCATTATTCAAATCCTTCCAAATGATTTGTAGGAGTTAATTTCTGGTCTTTGTGCCTCATTGGTAAGTAGTATGTGGCACTAGGGATTATGGGGCTGGATATTTTGCTATCAAGACTTCTGCTTTTATATCATGTGTGCCCAGGTTTAGTAGGAGTAGGATCACTGAAATCTGTAGTTTCAAATCTGTAAATTAGAAGTCTATATCAACTTTAAAAGTTCATGTAATCTGTCACATTGAGACACTGAGGCCCGCAGTATGTTAATAATAACTTGCTAGGAAATTGCTTTTTCAGTTCACTTTGATAATTTTCTTTAGCATCTTTTTTTTGTAGATCACAGAATCATAGCGTAGTTAGGATTGGAAAGGACCTTAAGATCATTTAGTTCCAACCCCTCCACCATGGGCAGGGACACTTCCCACTAAACCATGTCACCTAAGGATATGTCCAACCCGGCCTTGTACACCTCACAAGCATGTCAAAGTCCCTCTGGATCCCATCCTTCCCTCTAGTGTATCAATCAACCACACAGCTTGGTGTCATCAGCAAACTTGCTGAGGGTGCTCTCAATCCCACTGTCCATGTCACAGATAAAGATGTTGAACAAGACTGGTCCCAACACCGATCCCTGAGGGATAGCACTCATTACTGGTCTCCAGCTGGACATTGAGCCATTGAGCACAACTCTTTGCATGAGACCATCCAGCCAGTTCTTTATCCACCGAGTGATCCACCTATCAAATTGATGTCTCTCCAACTTAGATACAAGGATGTCATGTGAGACAGTGTCAAACACTTTGCACAAGTCCAGATAGATGACATCAACTGCTCTACCCCTATCTATCAGTTCCATAGCCCCACCATAGAAGGTCACCAGATTGGTCAGGCAGTATTTCCCCTTAATGAAGCCATGCTGGCTCTCACCAACCACCTCATTGTCTTTCATATGCCTTAGCATGCCTTCCAGGACAATCTCCTCCAGGATTTTACTAGGTGCAGAGGTGAGGCTGACTGCTCTGTAATTCCCTGACTCATTCATTTCCCTTTCTTGAAAATAGAATTATATTTCCCTTTTCCCAGTCACTGGGATCTTCACCTGACTACCGTGGCTTAGCAACTTTATTTGTGAGGTGTTTTAGGACCCGCAGATGCATTTCATCAGGACTTGTGCACATTCAGGTTCTTAAGATGTTCTTGAACCAAGTTCTCTCCTATAGTGGTCTTAAGGTCTTCATTCTCACTATCCGTGCAACTGCCTTCCAAACCTTGGGTGGTGTGACTGATGCATTTGCCAGTGAAGACCAAGGCAAAGAAGTCATGAAGAACCTCAGCCTTCTCCAAATCCAAGGTAGCCACTTCTCCTGACAGCTTTTGGAGAGGGCCCACACTGTTGCTAGTCTGTCTTTTATTTGCAATGTGTGTATAGAAACACTTGCTGTTATCTTTCACATCCCTAGCCAAGTTTAATTCTAAGTGGGCCTTAGCTTTTCTAACCTGGTCCCTAGCTTATATGTTTCACTAGGAGGGCTGGTTACACTTCAGTACTAAGCAGCCTGGATTTTGTTGGAACAACTCAGGTGTGTCTTTGAATATATGTAAAACTGTTGGTCAAATGTGAGATCTGACACAAAATGTAATGGCATAAACACTGGCTTTGCATAACTCATCTACAACCACTATAGAAAGAACGCAGCATTTGGTTACTTGTCTTCTATGCTCTTTCTGCTTGTCCTCAGCATTTCTTCATTTTTTTTTTCTTGGAAGGTGAATGGTTGCTGTTTGTGTGATTTTGAGTATCTTGTAACGTTTGCATTTTTTTCCCGAAATGCTGCTTTTGCTTTGCTGCCGCATTAGGCTGTGTAAGCTGTAGAAGAACCCTACCTAGCAACTGTACAGAGGATTTAAAGTGCTATTGATTCTGTCAAGTGCTTTAAAACAGTTCTCGCTTTTTAAGAAGTGAAGCTCATTGTTGCTACAAAAAAAAAAATTAATTAGTTAGCTATTATTACCCTTGCCCTATGGCAGAATAAGCTAAAAAGCTTTATGTAATCAAATAATTTTGAAATTAATTAACTTGTTTATTTAACTACAGTATATTTTCTTAGAGAAATACAGTGTACTTTGTAAATTTTGATCTTTTTATTTTTATTGATTCTGATTACCCAACTAATTTGTACCTAATCAATAAGTGTGATTCTGATGGCTCATTTTGAACCCTTAGTATAAAAAGCTGAAACAAAGAAGAGATTAGAAAAAGTGGTTTGCTGACATTCCAATCCATTTTAAGTGAATACAAGTTTCTAATAAATATTTATTGGGTATCTGGTTTTCATTTAACCTAATTAGATAACTCTTTTAGAATCCTGTTTGGAGATTTACATGTATCATATGTCACTCTGAAGGACATGGTTAATAATTTAGTCTAAGTGGCTCATAACTACAAACACAGGTGAAGAAGATACTCTTTTGTGCATTCTTTTCCTTTTGTTTTTTTCTTAGGTGATTCAGGAATTTAAGTAAGTGGTGTTTGCTATGTAACTGCAACTCTGTTCTTGTGATCTCTCTTGCACAGAAGAACTAATTTGGTGAGTGTGAGAAGCCTTAAATGAGATAACAAAGCATGAAGCCCATGGGGTTTATTTAATATCTTATCCTCGGAGTTAATGACTTGGAAGATAGTTTACTATTTATCTACAGTAGACTGAGCAGGTGTTGCCAATACAATTTTATGGAAAGTAATCTCTGAGAGATTGTCTTCTGCCCATTACTTTTTCATGGGTTGAACCTCTGCTGTCCTCTTCTCAGCTTCAGGAGAATGTTTCTCACACTGGTCATGGAACTGACAGATTAGTGCAGAAGGACTTGATAATGCTTCTTACTGTGAGGATGCTTTAGAAAGATTATTTGAAAATACTTTTAAATTAGTGTTGAAACTGAATGGCAAAGAAAATGCTAAGCAATTGAGAAAAGTTTAAACTGAGTAAAACACAATGCAAATATGTCTCTGTTGATACCACTTGCATCAGCTTTGGTTTCAGGTGAAGCTTTAGAAATGGTGATAACACAAACACAGAAATCTCAAAGGACTCTTAATTTAGGGCTAGTATAAACAAAGCTGTTTACAACTGCAGCAGAGTACTAGTTGTATTCTAGACCTAAACTCATTGGATCTCAATATGTGTAGTTTGTTCAAAAGATCTTATCTCCTGAAGCAATTTTTGAATGTAAGGGTCTCTTCATGAGGGACTGTAGTGAGAGGACAAGGGGTAATGGTTTCAAACTTAACCAGGGGAAGTTTAGATTGGATCTGAGGAAGAAATTCTTCACTGTGAGGGTGGTGAGTCACTGCAATGGGTTGCCCAAGGAAGTTGTGAATGCTCCATTGCTGGCAGTGTTCGAGACCGGGTTGGACATAGCCTTGGGTGTCATGGTTTAGTGGGAGGTGTCCCTGCCCATAGCAGAGGGGTTGGAATCGAATGATCTTAAGATCCTTTCCAACCCTAACTATTCTACGATTCGAAGGTTTGTATACCCTAATGGTCAGTAAATGTTAATTACTGAAATAAAAATGTAAATTCTATGTAAAATATAACTGTTTTTTTAAACTTAAAACTGTAGATAGAACAGATATCACAATAGCAAAAAAAAAAAAAGAAAAACCAGTAAAATTACTTTCTAAGTGTGTGGTGATGCACACAAGGCTACATTTTATGATCCTTACTCGTGATGGGAAGTAGTTACTCAATTTTCTGTACTTATCCAATTAGTGGAACTTCTGAGAGGGAATGTACATAACATGAGAGTAAGTGTTGCCTTCATGCAGATCTGTTCCTGGTACAAGGTGAACTTTTTAAGGAGGAGGTCTAAATCTCAGCTTAAAATTAATTAGCTAAAGTTTCAAATTAGGGCTGGACAAATAGATTGTTGGAATAAGAAATGATTGTAAAGTGGCCTTCTTCATGTAGTTCTTTCTAAAACCAAACAAAAAAAAAAAAAAAAGAAAAGGAAATATTCCCCACCTTCCCTCCAAATGCATCTACTTGAAAAGAGAAATATTTTGAAGTCTCATGAGAGCTGACATTTGGTTGCTTCACATTTCCCTTCTGATACCTGCAAGATATTTAAACACCTAATGCATCGTGGGAAAAAGTCTGGCATTTTAATTTTTGAGATAAATATTTTTGTGGTTCTCCAGTTACATTCCTCCCAAAAGAATGAAATAGCCCAGAATATTTTTTTCTCCTTTGATTATTGCTGCTTTTCCTCCTTTTTTTCTCCACCTTTGAAGAGTTCTACATCCACATTTATGACTTGTGTACTTCCTACATATTTTCTTCAATTTCATTGCATCTAGAAAACAATTTTCTTTACAGTTTTTTTGGGTTTTTTTTTTTGCATGTTTGGCAGCATTTAGTGCATAGGCAGTATTACTGTTTCTTCTTTATGTCAGCAAGCTTCTGTGTGTTTTTTGTTTTTTTTTTAATGTATCTTTCATGTGGTGGCATTGGAGAAAAAAAAAGGAAACTTTAAAAAATGAGGAACCCCCGTGACCTGGGTTCAGCTGTAGCAGTCATTTTTCTCCTTCTTAGTAGCTGCTGCCACACTGTGTTTTTGACTTTTGGCCTTGGAGCAGCACTGATAAAACTGATGATTTTAGTTGCTGCTAAGTAATGTTTACTCTAACCAAGGACTTTCTGAGCTGCATGCTCTGCCAGGGAGGAGGGTAAGCCGGGAAGAAGCAGAGACAGGACACCTGACCCAAATTAGCAAAAGGGTTATTCTATACCACAGCATATCATACCCAGCATGTAAAAACTGGGGCAGGGCATTCACTCTCCCTTCTTTCTTCCCAACCACTCTGGGGTGTGTGTGGAATAATTAGGAATTACAGTTATATTTGCAATGCAGCATTGTTCACATATAAGGGAAAAACAGGCTTTCAGGGCCTGTCAAAGCAGGACGCAGTCACCCTTGGAATGTGCACTCCTCAGCAGTTCCCATGCATGCACAGAGGAATGATGGAGCAGGGTGAAGATGTTGCTGCCATAATTTGTCTTAACATCAACAAGAAACAGGAGCCAGGTGGAACAAGAAACTGAAAAGCTGCATACTTGCTACTCTGAGCCAGCAGCCTGTCATCTTGTGACAGAATGCCGTCTCCTGTGTGAATTTTGCTTTATTATAATGTCATTATAATGGATTTACATGCTCAAATACACTCCCATTTCCAATGTGACCCCCCTCCAAAATGAGACCACCTCCCTCTGAGCATGTGCTCTGAATTTTTGGTGTCATATACCTTTAAAAGTGAAGAGGGAGATATTTGCACCAATAATAATAAATGTATGTACGACTAGAGCCACTTAAGCTCCACCTTGAAGATAAAAAATAGTATAAAATGACCCAGGAGAGGGGGGAATATTAGGGAAGATATCATTGTGGACAAGTCAAGAAAGATAACATCAATAGGTTCCTGAGACCAGTCGACGGGCTAGACCTCTCTTCTCCTCCTATATAGACGCCTGTGGATAAGACTTGCACTGTATCCAGTGCTTACCTAGGAAAACTTAGAACCTCTATAGAGTTACTTTTTACTGTTACCTTTACATTTTAGAGCCAGGCTGTGTTAACTTTATCGAACGTTTTTATCCATGTAGTGATTATTTGCATGTACTTTTACAGTCAGTATTTATTACTGGCAATCCATAAGAACCTGTATCTGTTGCCTCAATAAACTCAATCAATAAACCACACTCTTTCCGTGGCCAGTCACCACTATGGGTAAATCCAGACCCAGTACATGTTCGATGTAAGTGAACGCGGTCAGAATGATAGTTGTAGCTGATTGGTCTGTGCAGTGTGGTGCACTATCAGTAAATCTGGACCAGTAGAAGTTTGATATAAGTGAGCACAGTAGGATTGAAATTCTGGACCAGTAGATGTTCAATATAAGCGGATGTGGTTGGACTGGTAGTTGCATACTGAAGCTGTTACCAGTCCCTCTAATATGGCAAGGGGGTTTATTTTCTCTCCTTTAATGTAACAAAGGGGGATGGGGAGAAGAATACAAAGAATGTAACTCCCATGCATTTAAATAAGAACAGTCCAGCAACTAAGGTATAACACAAATCACTACTGCTACTACCAATAATAATGACCAGGGAAACACAGGGGAAGAGAATAGAACTGCTCACCACTCGCATAAAGAACCATGAACTAACTCTTCCGGGTTCGTGCCCCCAGTTTTTACATCCTGGACATGATATGCTGTGGCATGGAATACATCTTTGGTCGGTTTGGGTCAGGTGTCCTGTCTCTGCTTCCTCCCAGCTTCCCCTCCTCCCTGGCAGAGCATGCGGCTCAGAAAGTCCTTGGCCAGACCAAGTATTCTAAGTAGTAGCTGTAAACATCTGTGTTATCAGTACTGTTCCCAGGCTGAGTCAAAAACACAGCACTGCACCAGGTACCACGTCAGAGAAAAATGTCTACTACTGCTGAACCCAGGACACTATCCACCCCTTATTCCATACCATTCACGTCATGCTCAGATCCCACATTTTCAATATACCATCGCATGTATATGCATGATTCACACACAGAGGGAGAGAGGTCATCCCTTAGTTCATGAACCAATCCCTATAACGCTGCTGAGTCCTTCCAGTCCATGATAACAGGTTCCATCTCTTCTAACAGTCTTTCAGAGCAGGAGAGGCTGTGTGCAGTGCTCACACTCATGAATAATCTTAACTGTAGCACCCATTGCTAAGTCCACCCCTCGATCATGAGTCCATCTGTATGTTGCTTCTCTGCCCTGATTACCTGAAGTCTCTTGGGTCCACTAGTCTCAAAATAATTCCCCCTCCCCTTCAGAGGTTTCTGCAGCTTGTTGTCAAGGGCTCCATACAGTTGCCTTCCATCTACAATGTTCCAAAGCACTGGAGGGGCCCAGTGGACTAGATACTTGCCCATGCTGTCCCCCACACCCTGCCACTCATGACTGTGCAGCCTCAGGGAAAATCTCTTGGTCCTCCTACATCATCTTCTGACCCCAGACAAGGCCCACACCTGACTGCTTAACTCTCTGGACCAGATGAAATGGTTGTGGGTAGAACACACTCTGCATGCACGCCAGCATGGTGATCCCCATCGCAATCAGCAGGCAGGTCTCAAGGGTACCCAAAGGCCATTCAGACCCTTCAGAGCTCTCAAATGAGGCTGCTGTACTTGTTACCGGGGCTGCTATAGCTGCTGTGCTTGCCGGCTCTCTCACCAACGGTTGCGCTTTGTCTGAGTTCAGATCTTCCCCCTCTGCCTCACTGGGAAGTGCTGTGTGGTCTCCTGCATCCTCCTGGAGCTCGGGCTTGTGGGGCTCTGCTCGCAGCTGCCATGGGATGCTCTTGGCTGCTGCGGGGCTTGGCTCAGCTGCAGGACTTGACTCTGCTGTCTCCTCCTCTGCTGGGCAGCCACTGGGCCGGGCTCAACAGCAGGGCTCAGCTCCCCTGACACCTTCTTCCTGGCCCCCTGTTCCCTGGAACCACACTCCCAGGCTGTTTTTGTTGCTGGCAGTTCCCAGGGCCGCCCTCCCTCAGCTCCCTGCAGCCTCACAAAGACAGAGGCAAGGATGTGGACCAGGAAGGTGAAGAGCACCTGGATGGACAGGTACAAGTCCACAGCCATGCCCATCCCACCCTGCTGCCAAAACCCACCCATATTGCAAGTCTTTGCCATAAAGTACAATGAAACAAGAACCTTAGCCGAAGCCCCCAGCTGATAAACACTGAGACAACAAATATCAGCTGTAAGTAAGGTACAGCATGTGAACATGTGAGATCAAGAGCAACAACTTTGAGAGCCAATAAATCAGCATTGTAATGAGTAATTATTAATCCTATCTTTATCTCACCCATTTGTGTCCCACGTAGGGTGCCAAAAAAGAATTGTCATAATTTAAGCTCAGCCATAAACCAGTCACACAGTTTGCTTGCTCACTTCCCCCTCTCTTCTTCCCCCCTTCCTGGGGGAATGGGAAGGAGAATCGAAAGAATGCAACTCCTGCAGGTTGAGATAAGAACAGTCCAGTAACTAAGGTATAACA
>JASSUY010049019.1:0-15217 GCA_032466535.1 Forpus xanthops
CAGCGGCTGGCCCTCTGACCGTCATCTCAACAAAGAATGAATTTTAATGAAACCAGACCAGTTCTGCAGTAAGGGAACCCATGACAGGTTGTTTGGTTGGTTTGGTGTTCTTGGGGGGGTTTAGACCAACAGGTTGATAAAAAACAATCAGCTTTGCTTGGTTTTATCTCTAATCACATTGGAAGACTCACATGATTTTCCTGAAAGCTTTTTACTTGTGAGATTTTAAATGAGGCATTTTGGTGTTCACTTAAGTTCTGTCTGCCATACTACATTTTATTCAAATATCTTATAGCTGAAATTCTAACAGGTACTTAATTCTGTATAACTCCACCTGTATAATGTCATCTTTAATAACCTGATGATTTCATTGCATAGCATTTTCACTGCATGTACTAAGGGATACAGTTAACAGTGATCACTTAGGATAACATCTATAATACCTGTGGAAATATTTTGGTTCTTCAGTGAGGGGATGTGCAGGTGTTGCAATGTGATTTATCACTTAGCTTTAATGAACATATGACTGGTTTTGATTTTGAATACAGACTTTTTAAATGAATGTTCAATTTTAAATAAGAGAGATACTTTCATTTATTGCTGGTAATATATTAATGAGAAATCTGAAAAGTTTTTTCAGTGCATATTCAATTAGCTAGTTCTGTAAATAGACTTTCTGTTCCATCACAGAGATCAGGGATGTTAAAGTAGACTGAACTTAGGAGACATCTCTTACAGTTGGCAAAATTCAAAGACTATATGCAAAATAATGGTAATTAAACCTATTTATTCCCAAATACTGACATATCTTTAGCACCTCACAGCTTAGCTGATGGTAAACTGAGGCTATTTAATTTTTGTAACATCTTCCTCAACTCACATTCCCACAGATCTCAAAGGATCAATTTTAAGTAGGTCTGTAGGAAACATAAATTCAAAACCAGTGTTTGCAAATATTGCTCATTTGATGCCCAATCCAGCACTCTATATGCATTCGTAGACATTAGCGAAGGGCAGAATTTATGTTCAATGATATTTCCTTCTCCATAATGCAACCAGACAGGAAATGAACGCAATGGTGTCACCTTTGATGACACTGTGCCTCTTTACTCCTGAGAGCTTAGCCTCTAAACGCTTCTATGTTCTTGGTGAATTATACCATGTTTGCATTCTATATTGAAAATACAAAATATACAGTAGTTTAATCTCTCCAGAACACTAACTACACAAGGTTCATATTTTATTATTTTCTACATAGATTCTTCTTCATTCAAGAGACAGTTACAGTTTAAGAGGACTTAAACTTCCTAGGAGGTAAATGATGTTAAGCATTTTTTTCACCAAGTTATCTCTAGCATCCTTCCACAGATGAAGGCTGAAATTCTGACCTGAATGTGTCATTTAATTTTTGGGGTGCATTCCACAGAGGTCTAATGTTAGCCAACCCAGCAGGCTCCACAATGGTTGATTAATAACTTTAGTGCAGAAAATTTGCTCAATTCACTGATTTTGACTCTTTGTTGCATGGAGGACATAATCAGTCAGTTCAGAAGCCTCCAAGAAGTGATACTCTGATTCTGGTTAAGAGTTGCAGAATTACAGCTGAATTAATAAAGTGGTCACAGAAACAAAATATTATTCATCAGACACAGAAGAAGGACGGAAGAAATTTTGCATAAATTAACTTCAACCAGGAAGCAAACTGAAGATGAATCTGTCTGGTCCATTGTACCATTTCAAAACAAGCTTTCATTTTAGCAGCCAATAGAGTTTCTGCCAGCACCCAACCCTCTCACAAGCATGTGATAATCTTCCTTGTCTCTCCCTCTCATCTTCAGCATTTTCCTACTTACTGATTTCCATTCTGATTTTTAGATACTTCTTATCATTCCTTCTTTGGCACCATCTGAATCATTCTTGCAGGACTAACCAGGGAACCTGGAGTGGTTCCTGGAGCTTGTTACAATCAAAGCAATCATCACTGTTTGTTAAATGCTGAGGGGGTTGATTGTAGTTGAGGCACTTCTAATTGAATGCCTCAAACAGGAACCAATTTAGGACTTTAAATTCTCCCTGTTAGCAATGGTGCATCAGTTCAAAGATTAAAGCAAGAAAGTCTGAGGACTGCATAGCAGCAAAGGAGCTTTGAGCAAGGTGGGGAAAGCCTTGACTTGCTTTCTGACTAAAGATTAAGGTGTTGAAATGCATAAACAGAACACAAAGGAAAAGATGACATTAGTTCTGGTGTAATTAATGCCCTTTTATTCTCATTAAATTCTGACTGGATCACTAAATGTAAAGAGCCTAGAGATTTATATCTTTTTTTCTAGGAGGACCTATGTCAGGACCAGAGAAAAGCTGTGTTGGCCAACCAATTACAACTTGCTTATCAGATCTCTAACTAGTCCTTCTTAATAACTTCCTAACCTTTAGATTCACTAACATACCTTTGCTGCGTCTTCAAACAGGACAGAGGATGGAACCACCCCATGCTGTTTTAGCTGAGCAAAATTAAACAGGACTATATGACTATGTTATATTAGGACTAGAAAAATACGTACTATAAATATAAATCAACATATATTATAAAATATATACTATCTATACTATATTACAACTGGAAAAAGGGCAATGAAACACCCATTTTCAAGAAGGAGAAAATGGATGACCCAGGGAACTACAGACTATGAGGAGGGCTATGAGGATGATCAGGAGGCTGGAGCACCATCTCTATGAAGACAGGCTGAGAAAGTTGGGACTGTTCAGCCTGGAGAAGAGAAGGCTGCATGGAGACCTCATCGGAGCCTTCCAGCATCTGAAGGAGGTCTATAGGAATGTTGGGGAGGGATTCCTCATTAGGGACTGTAGTAAGAGGACAAGGGGCAATGGCTTAAAACTTTAACAGGGGAAGTTTAGATTGGATATAAGGAGGAAGCTTTTCACCGTTAAGAGTGTAGTGGGGCACTAGAATGGGGTACCTGGGGAAGCTGCGAATGTTCCTGGCGGTGTTTAAGACACAGTTGGACAGAGCCTTGGGTAACATGGCTTAGTGGTGTCCCTGCCCAAGGCAGGGGGGTGGAACTTGATAATCTCCAGGTCCTTTCCAAGCGTAACTATTCTATGGTTCTATATGAACACAATTTAGTTGACACTGCTATGACAACTTACATGTATGAGATTAGATTTTGTAACAGAGATGTAATTTCAAGCAGTAATGATATTAGCTTGCAAACAAATCTACTCAATATGCAACTCATTAAATAATTTCAAAAGTCATTATTCTTTGATTTATGTAAAAATAGTCTTTATATCCAATTATACAGGTTTTAATATACATTTATGATCAGCCTTCAGCCTGATTCAATAACCTTCATGCAGGTTCTGTAGAGCTTATTTAAGTAGGCACAAAGTCAACAGGAGTGCAGAGGTGCTTAAAGACTAACAAACTAAACTAAGGTTTAAAAAAAAACCCATAAAATCAAAACTGAGCCCAAAGGGGTCTTCACTGAAAGAAGCAAATGTGTAATTAAAGTTACATTCTCATTCACAGACTGAAAAAATTGAAAGGAGATACTGCTCTAAATAATACATTATATTTCTAAATACTTAGCACATAGTCCTTTTTCATTGTCTGAAGTTACCACAGGGAAAATTGCTGTATCTCTTTTAATAAAAGTTACATATCTCATTTGCAGCTTCCCAATCTGTTTAATCTGAAATCATTTTCATCTTTTCCCTCTGGGTGGAACTCCTTCTTTAGACCTTTAATTAGGTGGTGCTGCCTTGACCACTGTAGCTTAGATTTAGTTAAGTACTCTAACTCTAAAATGGCCGCTTGTGCATTTGCACTTCAATATTGACTCCACAAGCTTGTGTCAGAATTTGCTACAGTGTTTAAAGCATTGAGTTTTTTTTTCCCCAGCTTGCTTCAGTTCAGTGTTGGAGCTTTTTTATTACTAAGAAGGGCAGTATCATTCTTTGATGAACTTTGATTTCACTGTCTCAAAATTCATCACTCCCTCACCTGAACAACACTGAATAATTGGTTAATAGAAAGTACAGATTGTTCACTTCCATCTTCTGCAATGGGCTTTTCCACAGATCTCAGTACACATTTCCGAATTAGCATTACTACAGATTACAAACAGAACTTGTTGTACGATTTTTCTACTGAATATTTCATGTACTTTTTATACTATCAATGATAAGAATTTAATTAATTGCTTACAGGCATTATCTCAAAGACCAGTGAATATCATCCTTCTCTGAATGTGCTAGAGTTAAAATAACAAATATATAGAAAATACCTTCCAACGGAAGATATCTAATTTACTTCAGCATGGAAACTTGAAGTCATATTTTCATGTTGATCCCTAACTTAGGGCACCGTTATGTCTTTGTGTGCTTCATTTTGAATTTTCATTTCTATGTAAATAAGTCTCTGATTTATGGCACTATTAAAGATATTACTCAATGACTCCTATTTTTCAAAATTGCTTTCATGGCTTATAAAATTAGGTAAGCAACAATGCCTGAGCCTGCATGCTGGCAAAGTCCAGTAGAGTATTAAAAAATCACCCAGATTTTGGCTAAGAAAAAAAAAAAAAACTTTTTTCAAAAGAGCTTATTTCTTTAAAAATACAAAGAAATAGATCTATACATTTAAATGCTCACTATCTTTGATTAGCTGGCTGTCTCATATAATAGAAGCTGCCTAGGCTCTTCACTCACATTTTTCTTCCAGAGGTCTAAGGGATTTGTAGTAACGGCTGAAACTCACATCTGAGTTTCGCTGAAGTTCACCGAAGTTCAGACATTGGTAACAAAGCTATACCTACAAACTAAAGGAATTAAATGAAGGAAAAAAAAAAAAGAAAAAAGGAATAATGGTGTATCATTTTTCAACAAAAATCAAATTTAAATTTATTTTTTCAACATAACTGATCTAAAGTTGGTTTTATACAGTTTTCTTTATTTAAAATGACCATGACATGACCTAATAGAGGATATGTGTACTGAAGAAATTATAGTTAATTTTTATCCATGTAAATCACTATTTTGCTTAACACCTTCTGTACATTTATAAATTACTTGAAAAACATGATAACAATCAATGTCTCCATGTTCTTCTGTAATATTTAGGACTTTATGGCACCCATTAGCTATCTACCACAATTAAGCTTCTGGCTAATAACTTATTTAATCTAATGGAAAGGAAAAGGAGTATGGAACAGTAGGGAGGGCAGAAATTGAGCATTTTCTAAGGAATTTTCTTATATTGTTCTTCCATACTGGGAGGGATCTCAGGTCTGCTGGTCTGACATACTCAATTACAAATTAAAAGAATGCATATACATGATGTGATTCACAGAACCCCATTTTATCTGTCATATTATCTCCAAATGAAAAAATGTTGTAAATGTAGTTAGATTACTGCGCTTCAGATGAAATGAGTGAACAACAACTAATTGTGGCTCAAGGCCGAATTTTCTCACTGCCACCCCGCCGTATGAGAGGCAGAAGATAGAAACTATGTCACCATCAAAAATGTCACCACTGCTTCAGCTATGGTGATTTCTATGACCATGGAAAATCTACAGAGTGGAGAGTTGTAAAAGAGCATCAGGAAAACAGTGTCTCTGTCCAGCAGAAAAAGGGAAATGCAGTAGTGAGAAAATCTGTCAATCACAAGCTCTGCAGGTGGGCATTAGTTTCTTTCATTGTTCCTACTACCCATAGCTTTTACGACATCACTTAACAGACTGATACACAGTCCAGATGCTGAAACTGTGTGATCTAATTATGCTTAGCACTATGGTTTGAAATGAGCAATTTATATTGGAAACTGCAGGCTGAATATACTTGGATTTCAAAATTCTTCTAAACACAAGTTTGTCATTTATTGTGTATATAGTGTTCCTTTTCATGAAAAAGCAATTCTTGTACTTAATTTTTTTTTTTTGTAGTTTATATTTCTCCAGGGCAAGAACCAAATTAGTATGTTCCTCAAGGGAAAACACGTTAGAAATAACACCGTAGACAAACTAGGTAGATAACCTGGAATCACAGTCAAAAGTAATCAGATCACTGCTGAATTCTAGGACAGAAAAAAAGTTTTGCCTTCCATAATATTTCTGAATTATGCTTCCCTCTATGGCCTAAAGAAAGTATTACAGCTAACTTTATATAGTGCATCCTTACTAGTGAAAAGATATTTTCTTTGCTGAATAGAGAAAGAATAAACTTTCAGATTTTACATGAAAATCCGCCATTTGAAGTGGGAGGTCTTGGGAGGGCAAGATTTTTTTACAAACCAGGTCTAGCACTAGAATAGAATTAGGTATGCATAAATAGTGTATCTTCACCTCCATGTGTTTCTTAAAACTATAGTTAGAAACGTTTATCTATTAAATAATAAAATTTTCACCTTGAGTCACAGATGGCTAAGCTACGGAAGAGTAAACCATGCTGTTTCTAGTCAGCCTAAATTTCCTGTGCTAGCCTATTATGCTAGCTACAACCCCAGAGCCACTCCAAATAAATCATCTTCTATTTTGTACTTAGAGTATCCAGGCATCTAAGACAGTTATGTTTTCCCTCCCTTATATATTTACAGCCTGATTCTTGTTTCTTTACAACAGTATAAATCAAAGGTCACTCCAATGAAATCAGCATGTTTTTGCTGACGTAAAAGAGACATTAGAGATATTTACCAGTCCCACTGTTCTGATTATGTTCAAAGAAAAATCTGGTATGGCCAGACATCAGATGAGTACAAAACTCCTTTGAGGTTAGATATTGACAGAAGTTAATTCAAAGTTTGCTGATTTTCTGTCATTTTTATGTTCTTATAAGCTACCTATTATATGTTATATACCTCCTTTCCTATTCTTCTGAATGGATTGAAATGGGTTTGCTCACATAAATGCATTTGCCAGGACAGATACAGTGTGACCACAAAAAAACCTGAATTATCTCAGTGTCTTATTTTATAATGAAGTGCCATTTAACATGATCCATTTACATAGAGATTATTTTGCAGTAGGAAGGGGTGCTCCTACTACATACATACAAATACTATGAATATATGAATATGCATATTTATACAGATAAGATAGTTTCTTCCATTCTTTCAAGTCCAGAAAAATATGATGAAAAAAAATTAAGTCTCAAATTGAAAAAGGGTTAACTGCCAGTCATGATGGAAAACTTTTTGGCCTCTACTGGCAGGTCTTCATGGCCACCAAGAACACCTGAGAAACAGGGAGGTCTTAAGCCGCATCTTACAACTGACCACCCCACCCCACCATTGCACAAGACTGCTATTACACTACTTCTAAAAACCAGCAGAAGAAAAATACCCCAAAACCAATTATATTATGCATAAGCTTAAAAACCTGCGTTTTATAAAACACTTATAACTGGGATGTCTTGGTATATGACACCTCCCAGAGCACACCTCTAAATAAGCATTTGGGAAAAGCAATCTGAATAAATGGTTTTAAAGACAGGTTATTTATTTATTACACAAGACAACTTCTCACATTATTGCTTCAAGTAAAATGAATGTTGATAATGCTCCTGTCTCTGAAACTAAATACATTTATATTAAAAATGTAGAGAGTGCAGTATACACTGTGGTGCAATCTATTGACTATGTCAGTAATAGCAGCTTTTTCATTTTTACCCTTGTAATAGAAGTCATTGCATGCATTCAGAATGCATTGTCAAGCTTTATTAATCTCAGCACAGGGGCCATCCTGGGCCTTGAAAGCTATTGCTTTTCTTAAAGAGATGGTATTCTTTTTCTGTGGCCTACTCAAGATCTATTTCAGATCTGTCATAAAAACCTCAAATTACAGGACAACTTAAACAATGCTTAGCGATCAGTGATGTGTTTAAAGTCTCTTCTCTGAAAAGCTTGAGAATGAATTACAATATATTGAATTTTAAAAAAGAGTTTCTTTGCAGGTTGGCAATCACATTGTAAAATGCTTCTTTGTCTCATTTTTCTCAGGTGAAAACTGATTATTAGAAACTGAAGGTGATATTCTGAGCAGAGCTGAATGCATAATCTAGAGAGAGGGTTGAGAATCATCCCTCATTTTTATGTCTTAATACCAGAGATGAAACCGACCCTAATGAGGTCATTGGTCTTTTTTATTATCTGCAGCATTGCTTAATTAAGATTTTTTTTAACCTGTGACTGCACACAAAAGGTGTTTATGCTATGAGCAATCCTAATATGATTTGTACTGCTCCATTCTGAAACCAAAATGCTAAATAAGCCTGTATGTATTGAAGAAGGTGGGAGCTGCTATAAAGTACATCTGTACAGCATTTGCACTTGTTTTTTCTCTAAAGGGGCAAAATCATAGAATCATAGGATAGTTAGGGTTGGAAAGGACCTTAAGATCATCAAGTTCTAACCACCCTACCATGGGCAGGGACACCTCACACTAGACCATGAACACCACCAGTGATGGAGCATTCATTAACTACTGAGGGACTGCAGATTACAAACATACAGTATGTGATGCTTGAAATCAAAACTATTAATGGAAATAAAAGAGTAGTAAAGACACTGAAATATGAAAACACCTATTTAATTGTTTTGGTGGCAAATGCTGATATTCTGATTTCTCTTTGGCGTGATATGCCTCTTTGGTATGACTATATGCTTCTACTTCATTCAGTCTTTG
This sequence comes from Forpus xanthops, assembly GCA_032466535.1. Lineage (NCBI taxonomy): Eukaryota > Metazoa > Chordata > Aves > Psittaciformes > Psittacidae > Forpus > Forpus xanthops. The sequence continues at coordinate 8,703 of JASSUY010049019.1, forward strand.
GAGTATTTTGTACCCTTTAGTAAGACAGCAAAAAAATTTATGGAGCTGTACAGTTCTGCAGTATTACGTTCAGTTGGTATAGACAGGGTTATCAACTTTTTCTTACTACTTGATATAAAATAAAATCACTCCACAGAACTAGGAACTTGCTGCTGAAACTGAGTTCCTGTAAAAATTTAATAGTTCATATGAGGCAAGTTAATAGTAACTCTGAACAAGATTACACTTGGCATCCTTCAGTTATTTAGTCCTGTTGAAAGAAAAAAAAAAAAGAGGCAACTGCAATAACAAAATGCTGAGACTTAAATCTTGCAAATGATGCCCACAAAATTAAATATAAACCAGATACTACTAATAAATAAAAGCCAGCTCAAACTCTGTGATTTACAATTGAAACTTGATAAGCCAACAAGCACTTGGACAAACACTTTTGTGATTTATTTTTTTTTTTTTTAGGCTTGATATTAAACTTTTTTTTGAAAAATATTAAGGTAGTATCAAAAAGTTAATTGAAGAAAATTCATTCAAAGCAATATGATGAAAAGCTACTATTATGTCCTAGTGTAAAACTGACTAATTGGAAGAACGCATGTAAGTAAAATAATATCAAATCATTATACTAAAAATGATAAATTCCTACTAAATTGGCATATAATAAATTTATTTGCAATTATTTTGGGATGAACGTTGCTGAACAACCAACATAATTTCAGGGAATGAGCTTTAACGTTCTTGCATCATTGTTTGCATATAGGTGGCACTAAAGGTATGTAATGAGTTATTATAATCTACTTACTATATTTCAGCTTTTAACCATTTTTATGGTATGCACTACATATAGCTCAAATAATGCCATAGTTCACTAAATTTCTTAATTTTTGCACATTCTGCAAACACAACAGAGTATCAGCCATGATTCAAATTCCAGAAAGAAATTCTCCTTTAAATTGAAATTCCCAAGAAATACATAGGAGTTTGGTGTTCTGTTTCCTTGAAAATAAAAGGTATCCTTTTCTAGACACCTTTGTCGTATGAAAATTAAAAGTGGATTTCTTTTAGATAAATTGCAAAATCATATCTCAAATATGTGTTGAGTGTCCTTCATTTTTGTCAAAATAGGCTCACAGAAAAAGAAACCATCTTGCAGTTGCAAAGTATGCTTTGTTTAATAATATAGGGACTTACTGATTAAGTCAGTGAGAATTTTTTACGCCAAGGAACTGTAGAATTGGATAAATTCTGGATAATTTGACGATTTAAGTAGTCAAGACACTTTTACCATATATTGAGTTCCTTCTGGACTTAAGTACATGATGACAGTATCCAGTTTTACTGCATTACAAAATGTTGCAAAAAATTAAGATTCTGAGAAAAAACTTCTAGTGTTTAATGCCACAAACAGTCTTCAATACTCTACATTAATAGGATAACATTGGTATCTGAATTTTGGCCACATTTTTTTTTTAATTAAAGATTTCTCTTTATGATTTCTTTTACTTTTTAATTGTCAGACATAGCGTTAGTAAATATGGCACATACTGATTAAATCTACTTTGAAAGTATCAAAATATGTCTTTTATTGAAACAATAAACTCATTTGCAAATTAAATACAGAAAATTAAATCTAGGACAACTGATTTTTATCCTGAATCAATGTTATGTAACATAACTAAGTTCTTGTAATAAAGCCATCTTTTCTATGGCCTATTTTATTCTGCAGGGCAAATTTCAGACTAGTAGTTGTACCTTTTCCTAGAGGTTTTAGAGCTCTGCTAACTTCAATTTTAACATGCCTCTCTGAGATTGGTCCATTATCAAGTGCTGTGTAATTGTAGAATGCACATATATACACACTTGTACACAAGCATTCATCTATGTATTTACATGTATCCTTCATTTTATTTTGCCAGACATACTAACAGTTTAGTGAATATAATAATTTTAATGGCAGCAGTAGAATTAAGGAAACATAAGAATATTGTGATCTTCCCATATTCCCGTTTAAAGGAATCCATGTGACACCAGAATTTAATCATAAATGCTGTCCTTTTCCTCCCCTATTCAGTCTGTGAAACAATCTTCCATTGAGCAACTGTATAAAGTAATCAAGGCAGATTTACACATGAGGTACCTACTGGGAATTTATGAAGAAAAGGTTGTGGACATTCTACCCCTAGCAGTGTTTAAGGCCACACTGGATGAAACTTTGAGCAACCTGGACTAGTGGAAGCTGTCCCTGCCCATGCCAGGTGTTGGAACTAGATGGCCTCTAAGGTCCCTTCCAACACAAACCATTCTATTATAGTATGATTTGGGTTGGCAAAAGGGCATAGACATACCCATGAATATGAAGGAAGGGTAAAAGATTATACAGGTTTTTAAGAGTTAATAAAGGAAAAGGGAAGACAATTTAACCTTTGGTAAATTCAGAAGAATTTTGATTTTACTACTAATCAGGTCAAGACAGTCCTTGTTTGATCTAGTGCTGCTTTGTGCAGATACACTATTGTTTTGCATTAAAGGCAGTAGACAAGCTGCAGATTCCCAGATTTTAAATGTCCATACCAAATATAATTGAATACCTCTTTTAACGGGTACACTATGAAGATTCTAGGTTTTAAAATATTGAAGTTTTTGTGATAGAATCCAGAGATGAAACTGAGAAAACAACTTTCCCTAGGAATAGGTAGACAAGGAAATTGAACAGATAAGAAGTGAATATAATTTGCCACTTGAGCTTTGCACAGGTATAATCAGCTCTAACAGGACCCTTCAAAAGCACTGAACACTAAATGTCTATGTTATTTCATGGGATAAAGGAAGAGCTGATGATAAATGCACTGCCTTCTACTGGATCCTGTACAGCTGAAATTGTACCTATTCACCAGTAAAAGTAGTAAACCTAGAACCCTCTTTGAACCTTGCTGAGAATAAAAGCAATTTGCAAAGAGAATGGGATGATGCTCCTAGGAGAAACTACCAGCAAGAACTGCTGTGGAGAACAAGTGTTCTACAAAAAACTATTTCCTGTCCATAAAGCAAAAGAGAAGGGAATCTGCAACTCCAGTTCACTCTCCAAGTTACTGATAAAAATGTGGGGAGTGGAGGGTGGAAAAAGATGGTTACCTGGTATTAGGTCTTCATTGATGCATAAAAATGTAAAAAAGAGTATCTTCAGTTCATCACAGGGACATCCTTACAAACACACACACAAATGACTTGATCCCAAAGGAACAAAGCAAGGACTAATGATGTAGTTAGTCAAAACTTGAAAATGTTTTTCTATAGTTTGAGAAGCAAGCTAGCCCACTGTGTTTGACATATAATCAAATACTCTGATCATAGCTGCATTCCTCCTCAGGTAGCAACAACTACTATCGAAGAATTTTCTGACAGTCAAGAGGTTGTCCCTGCCAAGCACTGAACATCTGTCCTGAGCCTTGTGAACGTGAAATACTGTGTATTTTAGCTTTGGTGGAAGCTGCCTAGTACATAGCAGCTCTGAAAACCCAATGTTTTGCTGGCAACATCTGTCAAGGCATTCCACTGCAGTGGTCATGAGGTAGTGGGACAAATAGAAGGAAAATAAGAAAGAAGGGATAGTTACTTTTATACTCAATACTTCTGGGGTTTAAACTCCAGCTTGTGAAACTTGGTAAATGTCCTTGCAAACTGCATCTTCTTGCTATATAGCTAGTTTTGGTAAGAGCAATGAGTTTAATATTTGGGTTTTTGTTAAAAACAGGACTTTGGGATTACAGTTCTTCATCCTTTTCTTCTAACAAGGTAGGCTATCCTAACGTAAAAAAGTAGAACAAATGAGCTCTTTATTTTTGCAGGACAAAGAACATTTGAACTCTCTCAGTGGCTCTCTGACTGCCTTCAAAGCTTGCCTCTGACTAAATTAAAACATCTGCTAGCTTCCGATTTGTACTACACTGTAGGCTTTCCATTGCACTAACAGCCAAATGCATTTAATACATTAATTGTTGCCTTGCAATAATACAGCTAAAGAAAAAAAAAATAATCAGAATTAAGATTTAAAAATGGCTATGTAAGGGCTCAATGCACTGTCCTCTAAATCAATTTTTATTACACCACTTTACGATCTCAGAATCTGCCCCCTAATTCAGTGATCTAGTGCTGAGAAAAAAAGGCTTGACCTTATACTGTATAACCAGGGTAGAATATTCTGATGTCATTAATAACATGGAATAGCTTAAATGGAATTAAAGTGATTTTCTGAAGTTCTACAAGCACAACTCAGCAGATGTACCAGCAAAATTGTCGTCCCCCCCAAAAAAAAAAAAAAGTCAAAAAGCAAACAATCACAACAATAAAGAAGAGAGTAGAAAGGAGCACAGAATCATTTACATGGCTATAATCCTGATGTACTGGTACTTCATCGTAACATTACAGTAAGTGGTTAACACCTAAGCATTTACAAATGGGGCACTGAGGGGTTAACATGCACCATTAAAATAAAAATGGACATTTATTTCCCCTTCCCCACTGCTATGACTGCAAGGCATCCTCTGTACTCCTCCTGAATGAGGAAGAATAGTAGCTGTTGGAAGATCTTGCTACAGGAACAGAAAAAAAGTGGCCTTTTAGGTAACCTCTTTTAGAGGTAACTGGTAAAGAGAGCTGGTTTACTCCGTAATCTCCCTCCACAGGAGCATAAGGTAACAGTCAATAGACTGGCATTGTTGAACTAAAGTGAATGAATCTGCATTTTGGTCCTTTACACCTGAATTACACTTATTGTACTTACACTGACATCATCCTAGTTTTCACTGAGGTTGTACTGCAGCTAATAAGACTGGAAAATGCTTTAAAGTCTCTCATTGATTTTCATTAAAGAAATCCAAGTATGAAATCACAAGAAGCTACCTGATGACAAATTAAACAGTAAGCTTGAAATGCTATAGTGTTTTCTTTTAAGGCAGAGCAGTTTACCTTGTATTCAGTATTTCAAAAATGAGAAAATACTTCATGGAGATGAGCCTCATTGAGGAGATAATATTTTATAGTAAGACCAAGTGTCATTAGTGAGAATATCCATGAAAGCATTTACCCACAAATACAAGGCTGCTCCTAACAATTTGAACTTTCAAGAGGGTGAAAACAGAAAGCAGAGAAAAAAGTTCTCTGGTCTCACTGGAAATAAAGCTATACTGCTAGAATTGGAAAAATAAAATCATAAAAGCTTTAATTCATATAGCTATCATGCACAAGGTTATTCTCCGTAGGCACTTGTTAAAATCATAAACACAGTTTCAAAGTAGAAAAGATTCACTAGGATGTGGAATAAGGAATGGAAAACCTCTACATACACTTCATATAGAGAAACTGCAGTAAGTGGTCAGACCCAGTTTAAAGCTATATTTTCTCATTTATTTATTATTTTACCACTTATGAGTTTTAAAGCAATTGATTATTTCATTCCTATCATTTAGAACTGTGCAGCTTGAAAGAGACACTAGGCCGGTAGTAAGCTAGGAGACAGAAAAAGTGTATCACCCATAGACACAAGAAAAAACATACATGAGTGGTGTATGTATGAAGCCTGAAATAAATTTGTTTTGGTACAGTTATAGGCAAATAATTTCTCGAGCTAACAGAAGGGATTAGTAATTACGTCAAAATATTAATGTCCCAGTTGACTTCTTCATTCTCCAGAAGGCAGACCTGTTTTTCCAAAACAGTTCTGAGAATTCATGTGCTACCATATAAAATATATGAATTGAAAAATAAGTGGTAGAAGAAAATGGTTTGCTACTTCTCTCCTCTTCCTACTACGTGATATTGCATAGAGTGGAGTAGCTGGACAGACTGCATAGCTCAGTGCATGTTTACATTAGCAGAAAATCTACAGGACAAGATTCTTCTACACTGACCATAAAAATGGGTGCTGGGGCTAGTTATTTAATAATAGATACCTTCAGCTGCCTAAATCCATGGCTTGGGTAGCAAATAATGTTTATTGTTTATTTATATTTTTCTTTCAGAAATTAGGGCATTTATTTATTAAAGCATAAATCCTAACTTCTTAAAAAAGAAATCCTACTAGTCCTATGGGTTTGGGATTGCATCTGAAGGACAAGGTTTGGATATTTAGCCTTTTTTCAGTCTCTGTAAGTTACCTTGACCCATCTTCAGATACTGATCCAAAAAACTGGGAATCCCCCTAACTCCTGCATTGTATTTGTTTTTGCAGGCTTAGAGTGCCTTGGATACCTGAGGGTATCTTGAACAGCGAGAGGCACCCATGTTTCTGCAACCAGAACCGGGTCAACACATTAGGGTCTGGACACACTGCAGAGAAAGAACAAACTGGATAATGACCAACAGTTGCTGACCACAGTCATTTTTCTTTAAGTAGTAGCTGGTGAGCACTGTGTTTTGGATTTTCGGCTTGGGAGCAGTGCTGATAATAGCAGTGTTTATAGTTATGGCTTAGAATGTTTAGGCTGGCCAAGGACTTTCTGAGTTTCATGCTCTGCCAGGGAGGA
>JASSUY010049033.1:0-13839 GCA_032466535.1 Forpus xanthops
TCTTATCTCAACCTGTGGGAGTTGCATTCTTTTGATTCTCCTTCCCATTTCCCCAGGACTGGGGAAGAAAGGGGGGGAGTGAGCAGAACTGTTTGAGGGGCCTCAAACCATGACAACTGTGAAACCTGTTTAACTAATCTCTAGCTTACGCAAGTGTGATCTCTAGCTTAACCAAGTTAGGTTTTGACAGCCAGCTGTTGAGCAGCATAGTATTCTGAGCTGGCAACTCAGTTGATGAACAAACACATCAGTTTTCCAGGTAAGTGCACATACTCTCACCATGAAGTAAAAACATTACTTAGCAGAAGAGGGAGATGATAGGAAACGAGAGTTTTGTATTATGATATCCATGTCACAAACATATAACATTATTGAATGACCCAGTGTGCATACCTGTGATAACATTTGCCTTTTTTACACTTTTAATGCTAGGTTTACCCTGAATTACAAATCACCAATGTTGTTGAAGCCAACCAGCCTGTTACAATCCAGAACTGGTGCAAGAGGGGATGGAAGCAGTGCAATGGTCACCCACATATTGTGGTTCCCTACAGGTGTTTGGGTGAGTGACTGAGTTTTAGTCTGTCTTGCTCTGTGTTGTTTTTTTTTTTTTTGATCTGTTCATGAAAAAGATATAGAATCTACATAAATATCTTTTATACCTCTGTACGGTCATCTTCTCTGAGGTGGGTTTTGCCCAGTTGTTCAGTGCTGTGGAACTGAATTTACTGGAGAGAAAATACACCTGCTCTTCCTGATACTATATTCATGAATGACTGCAAACCAGGTTTCTGCTCACCACCCAATGTTTGTCATTACCTGTCATCTCCCCTCTTTTTCTCCACTAAAGACATACATGTATACACCTGGTTTACTGTCTTTTTGCTTATAAGCCACTATCTTTTCCCTAAATAAATACTTTCCTCTCCCTCCCCCCTATATTATCTTTTGAACATCTAGTAATTGGTCTCTGTTGTGGATTAACCCCAGCCAGCAACTAAGCCCTGCCCAGCCACTCACATACTCCCCTCACAGTGGGATAGGGGAGAGAATCAGAATGATAAAAGTGAGAAGACTTGATTTGAAATAAAGTAAGGAAAGTGGGTTGAGATGAAGGCAGTTTAGTAGGAAAAATAAAAGATATGTATGTGAGCAAAGCAAAACAAGGAATTCATTTGCTACTTCCTTCCGGCAGGAAGGTGCTCAGCCATCTCCAGGACAGCAGGGCTCCATCACATGTTACCAGTGACTTGGGAAGACAAATGCCATCACTCCACACGTTTTCACCTTCCTCTCTCTTCCCCCAGCTTTACATACTGTACATGATGCCATATGGTATGGGATATCAGCTGGGGTCAGTTGTCCTGGCTGTGTCCCCTCCCAGTTCCTTGTGCAACCCCAGCCTACCGAGTGGTGGGGTGGGGCGAGAACCCAGAAGAAAAGGCCATAGCTCTTTGTAAGCTCTGGTCAGCAATAGCTAAAACATCTCTGTGTTACCAATGCTGTTTCTAGCACAAATCCAAAACACAGCCCCATACCAGGTGCTGTGGAGAGTAATACCATTATCCCAGCTAAAATCAGCTGGGTTGACTGTGAATGGCAATGGCAATCTTTTTATTGAAAGTAAGCAAAAATTAGATTATAAATTCTGTTGTTTCTTTCTGCAACTTTGTTTTTGTAGCAGTTACTTGCTGTTGTCCCGTGTCCTGGTGCTTTGAATTGATTCACCAGTTTAAAAGGGAGGTTCATTCCTTTATTTTTGTTTTGTTAAACTTCTGTCAGGATTCAGAAAACAGAATGATGTTTGCTGTTTTCATTAACATGCTAGGCACAACATTTTCTTGAAATTATTCCATGAGCTATCTAAATATGTGGGTTTACCACTGCCATTTAAATTGTGATGAATTGGCTGCCTAGTTTCAAGTTTAAATACTGGAGTTCAGAGTTGGAATTTGCCCTTCTCCTAAACCAGGGCATCTAAAATGTATGAAAAGCAGTTCAGACCAGTTATTACATGAACTAGATAATGAAAGAAACTGAGGAAATACAGAGTCATTCTCAAATTTTTGTTCATTTTTGTGGAGTAGACACATGGCATGTTCTGCCTGATGCCCAGATAGTGAGGGTGCCAACTTAACAAAGGTACGGCTGCAGAGTAGCTTACAAAGATGCTACTGCTATGGTCAAAGGTGCCAGAAGAGTAGGTGTGCAAAATTTGTGCTAATTATCAGGGAAACTTTATTGTTCAATAAAGTGTCTAGATCTCCTGTTTGTATGGATACGAAGTAGGTGTTTCTAACCCTTGAGTATATAGTTTTTATTGTTACTATAGGTAAGAATGACTAGTTTATTCTGAGGAAAAAATGTTCTAAGTCAAGACTTGGTGAGGGGAAGGACCTGCCTCTAGTAATACAAATCCTTGATTATGGGACGGAATCTGCTGCTTTCTGAGTGTTTTCCAGATTTCTGTGTGAGGCAAGTTGGTCACTTCCACCAAAAGTTTTAATGCTAAAAGGGACGTGCTCTTCTACCCATTTGTTGCAGTGTTTTCTTTAGTTTTTCATAGGACAGAACTGCAGTCTTACCTAGCTTCATCACGATATATTTGATCAGGTTCCATGTGAGTGCAATTGCACTAACCAGAGGTGTGTCAAAAGAACATCAGTCTAGTGGAACTATAAAAACTAAATTTCATTATTTCTTGCATTGTCATCATAAGTAAAGCTCTGGATTATGATCAAGGAACTATTATGCTCCGGACTCTATACTTATGTAGATTTGATCGGTGCCCTGGAGAACTTAGCATCTAATTTAAGATGAAAGACAATGTCATCACAAGAGCAAATGAATATAAATTGCCCATGAATAAATTTAATCTGGATGTTACAGGGAAGTATAGGCAAGAGTACGGTACTCCAACAGCTGCCTTGTAAAAGGAATAAGAAGTCTAGTAATTTAGAAGGAAGTTCATAAATTTAAGATGGTCCTCTATATGCAGTTCCCTGCAGGAGTGAGGAACTGGACTTGTCTTTCCTGAGTTGTGGTTTTGAATGAAAAGCTATCAGGAGTTGAATGTCATGTCCGCTACCTTAGGTAGCAAGGTAGGCTTTGCTTGCTGGAGGCAAAATTTTTAAAGACATTTAAATACTTCATGTCTATTAATGCTTTGCCCTTAGCTCTTATTTTCTATGTTAACTCCCTCCATACTATTTTTATGTCTAATTTCCTTGTAATTGAGCTTATGCAGTTGTGCCTGCCTATGTTCTTCATCCTTCTCCTATGCTGCCATTTGTCTTTTGACCATGACTGCAATAAAACTAATAGAAACAAAAGCCTTAGATACTGATGCTTCCAAGAGTTTACTGGAGGGGGGAGGGAAGCGGCCACATAATTACTTCCACTGGAGGAAAAATGGTGAACAGGCTGTTATCCGTCACTTGTCCATCAGCCAGTCCTCTGCTTGTTCTGTATGGTTAAAGCTAGACTTCCTTGCATGTTGCGAAAGTGCATTAGAGGAAGAGGCTGGAGGAGTGGTTGTTGCAGCCTCACATGTGAGGCTGGGAGTACAGCCCATCATCGGAAATCCGGCTTGCTCAGTATGCAGCCGTGGGTGATGATCTATTGCTAGCAGCCATGTTCTCTTCTCCTGTTGGCTTACTGCTTTCATAGTGGTGAAGCTGGTCATGAGGTGTACAGATCCTCCGGAAAGAACAAAAGTCTTTAAGGATGGGGAAAAAAAGTGTTGTTTGGGGCTTTTAATGAAGACTGTTCATTTAATTTTCCTGTTGGACAGTTACCCATTTGATTTATTACTTTGATTTTTCTGTAGTTTGAAAGTTGTGGTCAGATACTTTAAATACTCTTGAGTCCCATGTATGTCAGGGGACCTGGAGTATTCAAGGTATTTGACGGATTAACTTTCTAATAATTTTATGCAATATCATGTTGGGGCTTTTTTTTTTGGGAGTAACTAATCTTGTAGCCTGCGCTAACAGCTCAGTAGAAGGATACTGTTCATATTAATTATCACCATTAGCAGTTCTATGTCTGCCTTGGAATATTTTTCCAAAATTTTATGTGTTACGGAGTTAAGGAGTTCTAAGAGCTTTTATATGTATGTATGTGCATATGTGTGTATATATATATATATGTCAATCTCCTGTTAGTACTTCTTCAGTGTTAAAGGTACATTTTCAAGAAGCTTAATGTTGCTGTCAGTGCTGTGTATGGTAGCTGCTAGTGGGCAATTTCAGATGTTGGGCACTAGCAGTGCCCATTCCTCAGTAATTTTAGTGCAAGCAACCCCCTCATGCCAAACCACCATTAAATCCACGGACTCTGGTCAGAATTAAGATGCCAGAAAGGAGTTTGGCCATGGGCAGCACATTGCAGGGTTGAGTCTTATAAATTTCATTTGGCTAAGACAGTCACCTCCAGGATCTGGAGTCAGCTTATAGTTTTATCCATCTTGACATTTGCTTTCCACAGAGGTGAGAAACAGTGAGTGACAGAAATGTGTCTGCTTTCAGGCCAGAGCATCTTCACAGTCCATTTGCATCCCAGTCTTCAGCCGTGGGTTTCTGAGACATGTAGAGAGCATATTGCCACAGCACTTGGCTGCTTCATGAATATTTTTCTCTGAGACTTGTGTATGATGGTAGTTACTGCAGCTATATGTAGTAGTATACTTCAGTAATACTGATCAGATTTATTAGATTACCCAGCTTTATATTTTCTTAAGTGCATGCAACTAAAGCACAAAACAGTAATTTAAATAGAATCATAGAATCACAGAATGGCTTGGGTTAGAAAGGACCTTAAGATCATCAAGTTCCAAGCCCTCTGCCATGTGCAGGGGCACCTTGTGCTAAACCATGTCACCAAAGGCTCTGTCCAACCTGGCCTTGAACACTGCCGGGGATGCAGCATTCACAACTTCTTTGGGCAGCACATTCCAGTGCCTCACCACCCTCACAGGAGTAAGGCAGAATGAAAGGCTCTTATCTAAGTCAGCCATGGGTCTTTGCAGTGACCACATAAATACACCCCTAAAAATATTCTAATTAAACTCAAAGAAGAAAGCATCTGGTTTAATTTAATTTTAAGATAAGATCTGGTGCCTTTGTGCATGGCTTTGCAATGTTCTTAAAGCTATAAGCTGCTGGAAAATGTTCTGTGCAATAAATATGATTTATTGATATATTCCCTGCATGCTTCCAGGGACACAGGGGATTACTGCCGAGTTTCAGCTTATTGAAGAGGGGAAGCTTCTTGTGAAAAGAAAATTGTTGGGTAAATTTTAGTTACCTTTCTGAGCACACTGAATGAAGGCATTTGGCTTAAAACTATCTTTATTTTTATCTTCCAGATTTTAGAAAATGACACCTTCCAGTGCGTGCTTATTATGACTCAAAGCTCTGTTAGCCATCTTATGATAGAAATGGGAATCTAGGTGGAAATTTGGTCTCTTGAATGACTGTGTCAGACTGCTGTCTTCAGGGGAACAAAAAAACTGGGGTTTGAGGTTGGTTTGGTTTCTTTTGGAGGTAGGGTGTGTTTAGTAATATGAAGAGTAACGGGTTAAGTTATTCTGTTTGTGTGAGGAGTATGCTGTTTGACCTAGAAACACAAACGTGTTTTGGTGCTCAGGGAGCAATGATGAGCCATAAGATATACTGGTGGTAGAGTTAAGGTTTGCAGCACTTCCTTGGCATGGTGTTGAAAAAAGCACGTGCTTTTAAGACAAGCCCTCCAAAATAGTGACAGTAAGGTTGCTGTGGGGCACAGCTGCAACGTTTCATCAGGTAGTGCCAAGAAGCCCAGGATTTCCACTTCATTGTATTGAAACTGGCCTTGAAAAATGTCCTTGCTGCAAACCTGGCCTTGTTAATGTTGGAGGGAGATCTGCCACCAGCTGCAGCAGGGGGACAGTATTTCTGCCTGTGTTGGGGTAGTGTGGGCAAAAAGCAGTTCTAGTTTGTTCTTTCCTCCCTTCACTTCTTGCCTGAGGAAAAGCAGCTGCAAATTTGTGCAGTGTGGGCTGTGAAATGAGGTAACTCACTCCTTGTTCCTGGCTGGCAGTGGGAGCAGGCATCCTTCTCCCAGTGTTTTGATTCTTTGAATGCCTTGAATAAATGTGTGGCTACACTTCTGAATAGGTGGTGTTTCATTTACTGTTGGTGAAATACACCCCAGCCTAGCTGCTCATTGTGCGCTGGAACCGTGGAGAGGGGAAAAGCTAAATTATGTAGATGTCTGTAGATCCGTGTGTGGGCATGGGGAACAAACAACTGTGAGGCGGGGTAAAGGGAAGTTACGGGGGCACTGATTAACTGGGCTGTGTAAAGTGATTGCTTGTATACTCACATGTGACTCTGTCATTATCCTGTTAATGTATGCTGCTAAGCACTGTATTCAGGCAGTGTTTGAAGGATCCAGAGGTATTGGAATATCATTATGTTTGTAGCCTCTGTCAATCAAAATGTGATTACTTGCAATCATTTTGTTCATAAACAACTGGATTAGGTTATATGGCAAGTATATTTTGTTGTTCATCTATGCAGTGAAAAAATGGCTTGTTTCCTAGTTTTAACAAAAACATCTTGAGAATATTTATTAACTTGTCAGGCTTTATTACTCTGAACAGCTTGTAAAGTTAACCACTTGTTGATTTCAGGACGAAGGGTGTACTGAAGTTTTGATATGCATTCCTGGCCAAGAATAACAGAGAAAACACTGAGGCTATGCCTGGAATGAATCATTTAAATAGAGAAATAGAGATATATGTAATTGGCAGTTCTTTTGGTTCATCTTGTAGGTCACTTGGCATTTTAACTAGGATTTTTTCACATAAGCCTGTGAAATGCTGTTTTCTTCTACTACGTGACATTACTTGCCTGTTTTTCATTCTTTCCCCCTCTCACAGTGTAGAGCACCTGTTTCTGGTGGCAGTGGCAGAGCTTCTCTTCTGAACACTTTGGCTTTTCTATGCTGTGTCTAATCAACAGAATGACATTAAATAATTGTCTTGGAGTTCTCCTGTCCCTGCTAGTTTAGCTACCTGCCTTCAGCTTGCCTCAGTCTCTGCTCAGCCATGTCAGTGATGCAGACAGTCCTCACACCACACTCTTCCTAAAATACAGTAATGCAGTTAGTTTCAGCCTACACAACTCCATCGCATCTGGTTTTTGTGACAGTGGTAGCTGATGGGAAGGAAAGATCTCCAAAAATACTGACAACCTGAATTGCTTAATGGGTAGGGCACAGGTAGAGAAATCCTAGGCACAGTGAAAGGTGCAGCTGTTCCCTGGGATAAGTGTTCCATCTCTCTCTGCTTCCTCACAATGTTCCTGCCTACTAGTGGTATTTTTGGTACAGTGCTGACGGGCACTGAAGATGAGAAAGCCCTACCCGCACTCGTTTTTGTGAAACTGAAGAGCTGCAGGGATAATGAAGTCTGCTAACACACACTGTCTTCCTTGCACTGCTGCAAAGCCTTGACAGGTGCTCCCTTGCCAGGTCCCTACCCAGCTCAAAACCCGTGCTTGGCTAGAGGCTGGCAGCTCTTTGCTGTTGTGTCAACAGACAGGGATTTCTCCTGTTTCTGCACCCTCATGGTTGAGATAACTGGGGAAAGCTCTTAGGGCCTCAGCTCTTAAAGTGTGTTCTTAAGTGTGCTTATGTGCAGTGCTGTAATTAAGAGCATGCCCCAGTATGCTTCATTGAAATGTTTAACTGGTATACCTGAACAGTAGCCCAAATTTTATGGAGAAGAATAGAGAAGAAAGAGGCTGTTAAGCATCAGTTGGGTTACTGATCATGCATACAAACAATAGTGAGTTTATCTTTTTATTGTTGCTCTAAGCAGCTGTGTTGCCTCATGGTTTATAACTGAGACTTTCCAACTACCTTCTTTTCAGAGCAGGACTGTATGAACTGTTGAAGTGGCCTTTTTCATGTTTAAAGGGGCAAAATATCATCTGCCTGGAAGAAGAGGTGGGGAGTAGGCAGAGAAATCCTGAATGAGATGACCCATCAGTAGCACAAAAACATCCTCAGGCAGTCATGGATCTCTTTCTGGAGTCTTCCACCTCACTGGAGCCAAACATCAACTCAGCTATTAGTTTAGCCAAATCCTAGCTGAAGGCATAGAAATCCTCAAGTGAAGAAATACAGCAAAATTATCATTCTGGTGGTGGCCAGAGTATGCCTTTATATACTATTAAGGGTTAATATAAAACATTTTTGTGTAAGCCCAGAAAAATGAATAAATCTAAACTTGTGTGTTTCTGTGCATTTATAAGGTACATGTTTTACTTGTTTGGTGACTGCAGTAAGGTTTTAATAACAAGGATTTGTGGAACTGGCCACAGCACAGACACTCTTTGAGATCTCGAATGTGACAGGTCTGCCAAGCTCCTCATAAAGCAGTAAAAGAATTCCTTATAGGTACACACTGAAAATGAGGAGTATATTTGTCCCTTACAGTGGACAAAGGAAGCCAGAACAGGTGGTGTGTACACTTCAGTGCTTTATGTATAATCAGTTAACCACGAAAAGTAGGGCTGAAGCAGTATTTTAAGGTTAAAAAGAGCTCAAAAATGAGGAAAGGAGGGAAGCTAAGGTTGCCTCCTAACTGTAATTTGACCCTTCCTGTGCAAGAGGTACTAGGGAGGCCACTGTTGCAGGGCAGCCCCATGTGCCTGCCCTGTTCCACGGTGTGCACGTGAATGGGCCATTAGGTGTTTCTTTCTGACCTTCTGGCTTGGCCTTTCCTGCAGCCTTAGTTACTGCTCACCACTTGAATCCTGCCTGAAGGCAAAAGTAATTTTACAAGTTTCTCTAACCTTACCCAAGAACTTTGGACGCATAGGTTTAGTTTTATAACCATTATGAGGAGCGTCATCCCTAGTTTGTAACTGAAAGGCAGGGGAGAAGCTTCAAAACCAACGAGCTGCAAATTGTAAAGTGTTTGAAACAGCATTCATGTGTATGTGCACAAACACACAGGATTCTTTATGAAGCACACCTGGTGTGTTTGGTTTTGATAGATGTGTGCATTCACAGACACACAGCCCGTAAATAACACATGAAAACCACTGCATGAATTTCATAGCTTGTTCTCATTGTATGCATCCAGCTTTTGAAACAAACCAGGAACTTTTAATCTGAGCAGCTTTGAGGTGTCACAGAGCTGATTAATCTTTCTTTTTTGGTGTTTCCTTCAGTGCACAGTTCTTAATTTTGCAATGGGAGAATTTTGCTAATTAAAGCATGTTATTTGCTTAGCCTTCTAGGAAGGAAATATGGGGAAAGGGAGAGAAAGGAAGTGTACATGTTTC
This sequence comes from Forpus xanthops, assembly GCA_032466535.1. Classification (NCBI taxonomy): domain Eukaryota; kingdom Metazoa; phylum Chordata; class Aves; order Psittaciformes; family Psittacidae; genus Forpus; species Forpus xanthops. The sequence continues at coordinate 9,342 of JASSUY010049033.1, forward strand.
CACATGTCATTAAATTGGTTTGCATTTAAAGCCTCTTCCTACAGATTTCTATCACCTAACTGAAAGCAGTGGTATTATCTCATGCTAAATATGTTCTAGTCTCCAAGGAGGATTGAATGTTGCAAACAGATTTGATAGTTTTTAACTGCAAAGGAAGAGTCAATGATGGGAATCACTGGGTATTTCTGAAAGGTGCTGGAGAAGATCCTGGAAATACATTTCAATGAGCTTGTTTGGGGGTGTGTGCGTGTGTTTTTGAAGTGCTGAAATAGGCATAGGGGTATTGGGCTTGTCAGAGAGCCAGAGGCTTGTTCAGTTTCAGGGTTTTTTTTTTAAAGAATAAGCAAATGGATAATGTGTCTACTTTGATTTTCCAAAAGAAATTTAACAAGGTCCATTACCAGAAGCTATTAAAGAAATTAATCTACCATGGGATAGAAAACTCTTCTGTGGCTAAATAGAAAGATTAAAAAAGGCAGGAATTAATGGTCTGTCCTCAAGGTTGGGAAGGGACACCAGTAGAATCTCAAGAGATCAGTTCTTGTGCCTATGACATTTAAAGTATTTGTGATTTGGAAAAGAGGGTAAATAAGTGGCCAATTAAATGATGACACTAAGTTACTCAAGTTAGAATTAACAAAGGCGAAGTATGAAGAATTTCAGATGGGTCTTTAAAGGTAAAATGCCAGATGAAAACTGATGTAGTAAAGGCTGTGTACATGAAAGAAGCACAAAATAAATTTATCTCATCTTAGTGTATACAGTAATACTGTGATTAGCCTCTAACTTCTCAAGACTGATACCTTGGGTTTTAATAGCTCTGTGAAAACATGGGTTCATTGATGCCAAAAAAACTGTTAGGGATTATTAGGAAAGGAATGGGGAACAAAATGTAGAACATAACTATACCACTGGGTCAGTTACAGACTTCCCTGTGTTTGTGAGCACTGTGTGCAATTCCAGCGTTCCTCATAAGAAGCATATAATAGAAAATGAAGAGTTTAGACTGATGGTGAGTGATTGAAGAATGACATGGCTCCTGTAGAAGAAATAATGCAATCTTTCCAGCTTACAAAGGAAGATGTCTGAAGGCTCTGAAAGGGCTTTGTGAAGTCATGAATAGCTTAGAGAGGATGGATGAGAAATGGACATTTACCATGCGAGACCTTAGGTTACCAGATGAGACCAGCAGGCTTCAGGCTCTAAGCAAACAGAAGTCATAGCATAGTTGTAAATTTTGTTGTGCAGTGTGTGTACCAGCTGCTCATCTTCCTGCCACAGTGTCCTGGTGCATGCTGTGAGCCTATGAAGGTTCAAAGCCCAGCAGGACAGTTCACTGCAGGATCACTCATGAGGTGTTAGCAACCTTAGTCTTGCACTGGTGGAGGTGGTGGTGAGGCATTGTCTTGAGGAAATACTCCTGCCTGCTCCTTGACACTTTACACCCTTTATTGATGTTGTGTTGAGGATAGCTGCTGTGGACCATTTGAGCTAGAAGTTGTTGATTTTTTGAACTGAGATAGGTATTCTCACGATTATGTGGGCTCCTTTTCTGTATCAAAGAGTGCTGCTTACCCCTGTACTTTCTAACCTGCTCCTCAGTTTTTCTGTATTTCTGAAGGCTGCTTTTGTCCTTACCCTGCTTTTGTTGCCAAGTCCCTCTCTCACTCCAGGTTTTCCAGCCTTGCCCCTTCTTTGGCTGACCGGGTGCTACAGTCTTCTTGTTACCATTCCAGTCAGGTCTCCTCACCCCAAGGCACTGATGTTTCTTTACCTCTCCTTTCCTTCTGAGTAATCCTCTTTCTAGCTAGGCATGTCTCCTCAGCATGTCCTCTTCTGCTTCCTCTCAGCATCTACTATCCAAGCCAGTCTTATTTGCATCCCCTTCCCTGCTCTTCATGAGCTCTGCCATGCATCTCCTATCATCTCATTTCAAATGTCACTGATGCTGCCTGAACCAGGCAGATAGCGGGACCCTGTGATCCTTCCTGGGATCAGTGAGATCAGTCTGGTGCAGCACAAAGGCAAGGTAGAACTCTCCTGGTTTTGGCTGGGGTAAAGTTAATTTTCTTCCTAATAGCTGGTACATTGTGGTTTGGATTTATTATGAGAATTATGTTGATAACACACTGATAATTTAGTTGTTTCTTAGCAGTATTTACACACTAAATCAAGGCACTTTTCTGTTTCTCACTCCACCCCACCAGCATGCAGGCAGGGGGTACACAAGGAGCTGGGAGGGGAAACCGCTGGGACAGCTGACCCCAACTGATGTCATGCTTGGTGTATAAACAAGGGGCAGAGCTGGCTGGGGAGTGCTGCCTGGGAACTGGCTGGGCATCAGTTGGCAGATGATGAGCAACTGCGTTTTGCATCCTTGAATATTCTACTTCTTTTATTATTACGACTGGTAGTATTTTGCCTTCTGTTCCTGTCCTGTTAAACCATCTTTATCTTAATGCACAAATTTTACCTTTTTTTTTCCCCCCAGTTCTCTCCTTATCCCACTGCAGGGGGGGTGAGGGAGCAGCTGTGTGTGATGTTCAGCTGACTATGAGTTAACCCTATGAGTTAAACCATGACAAGCACTTAAGAGGAGAAAAATGCCCTCTTGTCGCAGCAAAATCATGCTATGGGTTCTGAGCAGTAAGGTGTTTGTGCACACCTGCCAGGGCTTCATCAGATGTAAAACAGATGTAAATGAAGGGGTAACTGCCTCAACTTTCCTTCTATTTTATATTTTGTTTTCAACAGATTGCAATAAGATTTACCTTACTGAAGTGTTCTCAATTATGACTGTTACAGACAGGCTGACAGTTGTTTCGGATGTTGCTTCATTTGTGTTGAAGGAAGATCCTGTTGCTTTATTAGGTGACCTGCCCGCTGTGAGATATTCTACTTAAAGCTTAGCTGAAGTAAGATGACTTTGTATAACAAAAAAGGTCACTGGTTTCCCCTTTGGTGGTATCTGATGAATGTTGTAAATGGTCTTTTTTTTTTTTACCCTTTGCAGTGAAAAATGCAGGTCTGTGATTCCATATTTTCTTACAGCTACATTGAGTTCTTTTTTTTTTTTTAAACAGAAACTCCAGCAACCACCCCCCACCTTAAATCCCTAAAATACTTTTTTGCTCTCAACTATTTCAATCCCATGTGTGGCTTACAACATAGAATCAGTTGTAGATTTCGTCTGTCTTTATTTGAAGTTCATTATCTTGTAGGCAGGATGGAAGAACATTGTTGTCTCTTTTTAAAATGCTAGCGTTGTTCTTCAAGCATCAAACCCAACATTATAACTGAATAAAATGGGTTTTGAAATCCAAAGGAGAAGCTGCATGAGTGGGCAGAACTTTAGGGAAGGAGCCTTTTTGTTATGAGCGACGCTATTGAAACCATGGTTCCAAAATCTTGTGGGAGAAGTGGATTTAGGCTTGTGACATGCTTTTAAAATACATGTTTCTTGACTGGGGCTGCACTGTCCTCTCTCCCATGTAGGCAGGAAATAGCAAGCAAGGTAGCAATGCCACTTGACCATTACTTTGTGCAGAAGCAGATGACTGAATCCTCTTGGAATGCTGGGCAGAGTTCCTTGGGTTTTTTGCCTTTGAATATGTCTGTTACTGTTTCTAGAGTGCCCTCCAGTCTGGGAACAGCTGATCCAGGTCTCGTTGCATGGAACATAAATTGGTGATGCTTCCAGGGTATCAGCAACCTCTCTACAATGCCCCTTGAATTGTATGTTTTTGTCCATGTTTCTTTCATTATTTTCAACAGTATTATTGTGCCCATGTAATTTAGAGTGACCTGCATTTAAGCTCCACCACTTTGAACTGAAGTTCTAAGGTGGTTTCTAGATTTGTTTTTTTGTTATGTCAGAATACTTCCATCAGGACATCAGAATTGCTGTTCAAGAAAAATGTGGGGGTTTTAAGTAGCACAGTAAAATGGTTCTTGATTTTTTAACCGCAGCAACAACAGCAAAAACATGTGCTATATATGCATTAGGGTTTTGTTGTCAGAGTGCAGGTATAAATTAATATCTGTATTTGTCTCTTTAATTTGGACAGGCAAACACCTGTTTTTAATGATTGAAGTGTCTTTCTGTGTAAAGTAGTTTGTGCCTCTGTCGTAGTTTGAGCCACTGTAACTCACACAGTTTGCTCACTCACTCCCCCTTCTTTCTTCCCTCCTGGCTCCAGGAGGGGATGGGGAGGAGAATCGAAAGAATGCAACTCCCACAGGTTGAGGTAAGAACAGTTCAGTAACTAAGGTATAACACAAACCACTACTGCTACCACCAATAATAATAATGATAAGGTTTATACAAGGAAAGAGAATACAACTGCTCACCACCCGATACCAAGCCCGATCCAGCAGTGAACCCCCCTCTTCCGGGTCCCTGCCCCCAGTTTTTACATCCTGGGCATGGTGTGCTGTGGTATGGAACACCTCTTTGCTCAGTTTGGGTCAGGCGTCCTATCTCTGCTTCCTCCCAGCT